>ML412491.1:115211-170344 GCA_005239525.1 Nicotiana knightiana | reverse complement strand
CCAGCTCCATTCCCTCAGAGGCTGGCTAAATACCAAAAGGATGAACAGTACAAGAAGTTCTTGGACATGCTAAAACAAATACAGGTAAATATCCCATTGATTGATGCGTTCAAAGAAATGCCTGGTTACGCTAAGATGATGAAGGACTTGATGTCCATAAAATTTGATTTCCAAGATCTGGCTACTATCACCCTTACTCAGACTTGTAGTGCGGTGGTGACGCGTCCTATTGCTGAAAAGTTGTCTGATCCAGGGAGTTTTACAATTCCTTGTACAATTGACAACTTAGCTTTTTCCAAAGCTCTATGTGACTTGGGGGCCAGAATTAATCTGATGCCGCTAGACATATATAAAAGACTGGGGATTGGTAGAGCCAGACCAACTTCAATGTTATTGCAGTTAGCTGACAAGACGGTAAAGAGACCGTCGGGCATTCTGGATGATGTATTGGTGCAAGTGGGGAAGTTTGTATTCCCTGCTAATTTTGTGATATTAGACTTCACAGTGGATGAGGAAATTCCCATAATCTTGGGAAGGCCATTCTTGGCCACAGGCAGAGCTCTTATCGATTGTGAGACTGGTGAACTTAAGATGAGGCTCAATGATGAAGAAATCACTTTCAACGTGCAGAAGTCTATGAGGCGACCTAGTGAGTTCTCCAACTGCTCTCTTATTGATGATGTGAATATGATCCCAGAAAAAGATGATGCATCCCTCACTGTTGGGGACCCTTTGGATGAATGTTTGATGAATCTAGATGATATGAACGGTGAAGAACTGGCAGATTGGGTGTTAGCACTTGAGGAAAAAGGGGTATGGACAAAGGCTCTCGAATTTGAGTCACTACACGTAGAGGAAAGAGAGAACCCGCCGGCCAGGCCATCTATTGAAGAACCACCTAGGTTGGAACTGAAATCAGAGGATGCTGATGTGGTAGAAAAGATACTAGAGTTAACCAAGGACATCGATGATACATACTTTGTTGAATCTAGTGTCATTATTGTTGAGGATGTTGGTACACACTCCAACCATTTTTTCACATTGTGTTTGGATGATGATATGCAAATAGAGTTATCCGAACCACCTGAGGAGTTGAGGGATAACGAACAAGATGCCTACATTCTGGAATTCTTCTTGCCAGAAAGTAGGGAGTACACATTTCGTCGAAAGGCCAAGAAGCAGATTACTATATTGTTTTATTGGGCCAGGCAGATTCGTTCGACCACCCCAGGAGCATGATCATAGAGTAGATTCAAAACTTGGGATCCAATTCATAAGTTCAAAGTTGAGGCATAAAGTGATTCAAGGGGTTGCTCTAAGGAGCATGGAAAGCAAAACTAATGGAAATGATGGCGAAGCTACTTGGATCAGGGAGTTTCTTCCACCGAAATTTTAATTCTTTTTTTGTCTATATGTGATGCACTGAGGACACTGCATGATTTAAGTCTGGGGTGTTGTACATATTTATTGTTATTTGCTGTCTTTAGTGTGCTTTCTTGTTAAGTAGTTTTAGTTTTTCCTGTTAATAAGTTTTTCTTTTTTATAAGTTTTGTAGTTTTTTTCTCTTAGTCTTTTTTTTTAGAAATATGTGGACTCTTCCTGACGATGGATCTCCTAGACAGTTTTCTTGAGGGAAGTAAGTCTAAAGAAAATACCAAAAAGATTTTTTTTTTGGGTAGTGAAATAATTCCCCCTTGGTTTTTCTTTGGACCACAGATCTTTTCCAAGGGTTTTTAATTGAACCGTGTGTAGGTAGTTTTTAATTTTTAGGAGTAGTAACCACATGGTTGAGGGATTAATCGTAGCAATATCTCGGAACGTTATGATGCCTTGAGAATAGTCAGTACTGTGGTTGTGCTGCTTAGGCTCAATTTTTTTGACTCCATAATAAATACCTTAAATCAGGGATTTTTAAGATTTGCTTAACTGCTTTGACTGGAGTGTCGTGATAGATCCAATCCTGAGTGAGCTATGTGCCATGTGTGTGTGAGATTTGTATGCTATTCTGTGCATTGCATTTGATGTCTAGAACTTGCCCCGTGTGTGTGCAAAGCGAAATAGAAGTTTTGTTCAGTCTTGGAAGTGATATAGGCATTTCTTTGTTGAGCCAGCTATATATATTTTACCCACCTAATTGTTATGTATCGTAGTTAACCCCGTTGAGCCTATAATCCTCTTTCTTTGGCAACCACATAACCAGCCATACCCTTTTATTTGAATCGATCTTATATTTAAACCTTGTCACCTCTCGTAAGCACTAGAAATGTGATGAAATATGGAAAAATTGAAGTGTGGGTGGTAGGTTGGTTTTTCTTGAGGGGAATAATTGAAATAAGGAGAAAGGTGCGCTGTTTTGAAAAGTAAGAGTCACTTGAGAAAAAAAAAAGAGAAAAAGAAAAAAAAATAGAAAATAAATAGTTGTATTGTTGTGAAAGAAAAATATATATATGTGGTGACTCTTAATGTAATTGTGCTTAAAGAAGTATGGGGTAATAACGTTGATGTGAAGGTGGAGTTGGCTTAATATAAGTTTGAGGTTGAAAGCTAAATTATATGTATTAAAGTGCTTGGGGAGGTATAGTCACTCTTATATCTAAATATATCCTACCTGTCCCGAAGCCTACATTACAACCGAATAAAGTCCTACTTGATCCTAGACTGAATGAGCTCGATTAGTAGAGTAGTACACTACGGGCAAGCCTATGGTGCATCTTTTGTGGCATATGAATATTATTTATGAGAGTGAGTGAATTCTTTCTATCTTGAGTTCCTAAGTGTTCTTAAATTTCATTGTGTGTGGAACTAGCTCTTTGATTTGGTGAGGGCACATGATTCATAAAGGAAAGGTAATGTGTTGTCGACCTCTAAGTTAGCATAGTGAGTGGATTGTGAATAAAGCATGTTATATGTTAGTTGATTATTGAGGCGAGGATGTCACACCTTTGTGCTTGAAATGTTTTAAAAATTCTTGGTATAACATGTTAAGGGATTTGATTAATAAGTTGTATACATGAGTGTAGTTTGATTGCTCGAGGACGAGCAAAATTTTAAGTGTGGGGTGTTGATGTGTGGCTAGAATTCATGGTTTAACACGTTATGTGCCTTACATTTTATGAGAGCTAATGATAAGAATACACTTTTTATGTGCATAATGGAGTCTATTTCATGTGTAGGTGCATTGCAGATGGAAGCCGCGCTAAATGGATGCATGAACGTCGAAAATACGCTTAAGAGGCGAAAAGGAGCGAAGCCGGCTATACCCGGGCGTTTGAGCTGAAAAGCCTGGTCACACTAGGCTTTAGCAGGGCGTTTGGGCTTAAAATCCTGGTGAGGCCAGGCTTTAGCCAGGTGTTAGGGCCCAAACGCCAGGCCTGGCCAGGCGTTATCCAGGCGTTTGGCCTATAACGCCTGGCCCCTGATCCGGTCAAATATGAGTTTTGAAGAGTTTTAAGTGTTTCCCGGTTGGAATAGAAGTGTCCTACACATTTAGGGTTTATCCCGAACATATAAATAGACCCAAGAACATAACTTTAAAGGGGAGGAAGCCATTGAAGTGAAGAAAAACCTGTGGATTACTACTCAGTGAAGCAAACATTGATTTTTATAGCTTTTATTTATTATTTTATAATTCAATTATGCAATTTATTTTAGAATTGATTCTTATGAATATAAGTAGCTAAATTTCTTAATCTAGGGTTTTGGTGGAACCCGTTGGGGGATAAGCTTATGGTGATATTAATATAGTTTGTTTGATTGTTCATCTCTGTTTGTTGAACTACGTTCTTGTTGTAGTTAATTGAATGGCCATCAATTAGCTGTGCCTATTTAATATGTATCTACTTGAGAGAGAGTGCATATTTAGGTAATTGTTTGAACAACACCACTCCCAGAATATAGACGAAAGTCATAACCGAGGGTTTATAAGTTGGATTAGAAATTACGATACTTCGGGTGCAATCTAAAGTGAACTGTAATGCAATCTAGCTAGCGTAACTTGAGAGAGTGCTTCTAGTAAATTATCATAATTACTTGAGAGAGATTTATGGTAGATAGAGTGTTTTTGATTGATATAAATAATTAATCAAGTTATATGAAATATCCGAGAAGTAAGTTCACCAATGGGGGAAACCGTAGACTTAGACCTTTATCATAATTGTTTACAACACATTGTTAGTAATCGTTAAGTATTATTATTGTCAGTAGAACTAGTAAAACATCACCAATTTATATTCGAAAAGTCTTGAGAGAATTGATTGAGTAAAAGTTGCGTATTCTAAAGACTTGATTGATACGTTAATTCCCTGTGGGATCGACTCTGGGCATAATACCCCGGACTATATTTGCAACGCCCGTTTAGTCTTTTATTAGACATAGTTGAGCGTGATCAGCGATTTTCGGTCGGCAGTGGAAAGTAGGCTATCGGGGTCAGAATGGAATTACTGAAGTTGGAGCAGGTTTGTATTGTCATTTTGGATATGTGTGCAAATTTTCAGGTCAATTGGATGTGTTTTGGATGGTTTCGGCATCTTTGGTGAAATTTAGAAATTTGAAAGTTCATAGGCTTGAATTTGATGTGATTTTGGTGTTTTTGCATTATTTTTAGTTTTTCGAGGGCTCGACTATGTTTAAAGGATGTTATGGGGTGTGTTGGTAGGTTTGGTTGAGGTCCCGGAGGCCTCGGGTGTGTTTCGGGTGGTTAACGGAATGTGTTTGGTAAATTTGGTATTGGTAGACTCGTAAGGGAATGAGGATTCTAGTTTTGTGATTTTTATCGAATTTCGAGACGTGGGCCCGGGGTTCGGGTTTGGCCAATTTCGAAAATTGTACCAAAAATTGATAATTTTCGTTTGAGCCTTGTTCTTTTAGTGAATATTGATGATGTTAATATGTTTTTGGTTAGATTTGGAGCAATCAAGAGCCGATTCGAGGGGTAAGAGCATCACATATTAGTATTTTTCCCCAGGTGGAGGTAAATCATGGCTATAAATCATGTCCTGAGGGTATGAAACCCCGAACTTCGTATTTTCTCACTATTTTATAATGGCGCACATGTCGGATGACGAGTATGTGGCGTGCACTAATTTTTGGATTGGACTTGGTCCTCTCCACGGCAACTATTGAGTTGCATATTTTTACTCTAAATCATATGTTAAATTGTGTTGTAAAGCTATTGCTATATTTGGGCTATAAGCCATGTTTGGGGCCAGTGCCGACTTGTTTAGACCCCTTGGGGGCTTTATACTACTATTTTCCTCATTGTGTTGACTTATGATTTACACTCAGTCATGTTATGTTTAATTGATTTCGAAATTCAGCCTTGTTTACACTATTTTGAGATATAAAATGATGTTTTGGGTCGAGTACCCCGTTTTACTGATACGTCCGAGGGGCTTTTGAGAGTTGCTGACTAAGTGAGGTCGAGGGCCTGATTGTGAGGATTTGATACGCCACGAGGTGGCTTGATATTAGCGTTTGGGCTGAAGAAGCCCCTCCGGAGTCTGTACACACCCCTAGTGAGCACAGGTACCTACTGAGTGCGAGTGCCGAGTGACGAGTGATTGGGAGGCATGAGTGACTGTGAGGTATGCCTGAGGGGATGATTATGAGTGACTGTGAGGTATGCCCGAGGGGCTGATTATGAGCGGCTGTGAGGTATGCCCGTGGGTCAGTTTCTGATACATGTTTTTTTTCCCGAGGGGCTACTTATGATTTTACCACTTTCACTCTAAACTTATGAAATATTTTTTGCCCGAGGGGCTTTTTACCATTTTTATCATTTTCACACTAAACTTCTTGAAAGTTATGTTGAAACTATTGGCAAGTATAATTCCAAATGACTTTTACTGAAACCGGCTTTTAAATGTGATGATTTAACGTATACATTGTTGGAAAGAAAGGTTGTGCTTATAGTGAATTGATGATTTAATTTTTATGTGTTTCTTACTGCTCAGACCTGATTTATTCTCATTACTACTGAGTTGGCATACTCACATTTCTCCCTACACCTTGTGTGCAGATGCAGGTGTTAGGGCAGAGTGAGTTGTGTACCTGTTTCAGATACTTCTCGGAGATTTTGCGAGGTAGCTGCACGCGTCCGCAGCCCTGCTCTCTCTCTCCTGCTTACTTTATAGAGTTTATTTTTTGATTTGTATATTTTTTGTAGATGCTCATGACCAGTGACTCCGTGATTTCGGGGGTTGTATATAATATTCGATATAACTTCAACTATTTCAAAAATGTTTAAAAGAAACCTTTGTGGGTTATCAGCTTAGTGAAGATGTAAATGGAAGATTATTACAATTTGAGTGTAGTTTTGGCTGATCTAGTTCCATGATAGGCGCCATCACGTCTGGCTTAGATTTGGGGTCGTGACAATACGAGAACTCGAACCAATCCCAACAACCATGGTTTGGTCAAAGAATCCAGAAAACAGTCACTTACACAAGTCAATTTGAACATTCAATAGGCAGAAAGGGGGACAGAACTGAGTAGTAATGAAAATGACCAAAGTACCTCAGGCCCTAGTGTGTCAGAGTTCAAAAGGGTCTCAAAATGGACCCCGAGCAGTGCATACACTAGGGAGGTTAATATAGAAAGCTTTAGTGACCTTGGCTTTCAGCCGACCAATAATTATAGGTTCAGAATAGGGTAAGTAACCAATGAGAGTGAAAATAGTAGTTAAATGTAAGAGTTTGAAGAAGTGCATTTGGATTTTTAGAAACAGGCATTGCAAAGGTGATCATACAATGAGCATATCAACACAGAGAGTAAGCAAACTCAAGAGACAGGTTAATATCATAAGTCCACACTTAGCACATTGAGGCAAGGAACATTTGTAAGAAAGCAAGGGGTATTTTGGCTTCTGGGATGACAAAATTAATAAGCAAAGGTATTATGCCAAATAAGACAAACAATAGAGCATTAACTTAACATTTTCAAGCCTATGGGTCATATCATGCTAAACACCAGGGGCTAAATAATGCAACTCATACCCAATAAGGCAGAACAGAATCAAATGTTATAGGGAAACACAAATTAAGAAACTATTCTAAAAGGTTCTAACTAATTGCTAGGGAGTACATAATTGGGCAGGGTAAGGACATACTAAGTGATAAAATGATCATAGGATCAAGTCATATCTAGAATGAGGGTCTTAACATAGATTAGGATATATTATAGATACAAATAAATCATTATAGGAATCCAGGATAAGGCAGGAAACAAAATGAGGCCATATAGCCAAGGTAACCCTCAAAGTATCAATACATCAAGCTAAACAAACTTCAAACAATCTAAATTGTTCAAGTTAAACCTAAACACATCTCATAATTGGCAGTTTAGGCATGAGCAATGCTAGAGAGGTTCATATTATAAGCAGAGTTACACATAGAGATAGTCTAGAAACATATTAGGTTATGAAATTTCAGAGTCATGAATATGCTAATCAGGAACATAAGAGAATGAGCATTGCAAAGGCTAAAGAACTCACCAGTTACTGATTAACAAGTAGACAAACAAGAAAAGAACAAAATCATTTTGAACATCAATAAAGCAGTATAACTCAGGACCTTAGATGCGTCAAGTTCCCAAGGGCTTCAAGGAATCCAGGGAAGTGCGCACACCCAATGAAGGTTGAAAAAATAGGAATTCCGGTGGCCTTGGCTTTCATCCGGCCAAGAGCTAAAGTAGAACAATAGAATAAGTGAACAACAGAGTGGAAATATAGTGATTCCAAGTTTGTCTAAAAGGTAATGGGGGAGGGGTTTATATAGCAATCAAAATCGAGCAAACATATAAGGAAACAGAATAATTTAAGCAACAAACAAGGATAAGGAACATGAAAATCGATTTGTAATCAATTTAAGAGAGAAAATCTATAATCCCTAGTTTTTTAGGGAAAGTGTAAATCAGCAGAATCCAAAAAAAATCGAACTCACACGGTATAGGATTGAACGTATATAGACGAAATAGTGCTCAAAATCGAAGATTCGAACCACTTTGGTTCGATTTCGGAAGATATTGCTTGCCATGTTTAGGCAAGACCTAGGTAACACCACAAACGGACAACCAGTACCAAAAGGATTCAAATATGGCAAGAGAATGGTAATCGAATCCCATTATCAGTGAGATTAGGAGAGGGATTTAGGGGAGGCCACTAGGGTTTAGTGAAGAAGAGAGGAGTGACAGAGAGAATATGGGCGGCGGTCTTTAGGAAATGAGGTTAGGGTTTCTAGGTTAGGGTTGAATTAAAAGTGGTTAGTTCATTAGGGTCGTTCATCTTAAGAGATCAACGGTCAAGATGAGAAAAGGGAGCTGGGTGGGTCATGTAAAACGGGTTACTGGCCGGGTATTATACATGGGTCGTTTTGCTTTGGGGTGGGTTTCTGGGCTAAGGTGTTGGGCTGATTCTGGTCCGAAAATTGGTTTAAAACTGGGCTTGTTGTTTAAATACCCAAAATTTATCAAAATAATTTATAAAAATTCTTAACAATAATAATTTAGCATTACAAAATATAGGAGGCTATTTTGACACCAATAGTATAAATAAAAGCAGTTATATATGAATATAGGCTATTATTACAAAATTAGATAAATAGCTTAAAAATAATTGTATGAAAATTAAATAAAATATTTGAAACAGATATTATAGGTGTAAAATAATAATTTAAGTAACTAAGTCATCAAAAAATAATTTAAAGGGATGATTAATAAATATTTATATAAATAAAATGCAAGAAAACTGATTTGAAGCTCTAAAAATTATGAAAAATTATAGGAGATGCTTGTATAGGGTTTTAAGCTAAATGATGATGCAAATATGCTATTTTAAAAGTATATATGCATTTTAAAAATATGAGGAAAAAATTGGGTATCATAGCTGCCACTCTTTACCCGGGAATGATGAAAGAATTGTCGGGTAAAGAAATGACGACCGATTGTGACCGAATGGGGTGATTTGAAAAATGGAGGCCGAACCATGGCTCCTGAGTTGCCTACATATCCCTGGTGTCACGGGAATCAGGTCGTGTGTAGTTCTTGATCCAACGATGAACTGAACCGATGGAGTTGTTATTGGGATGATCGTATGCTTCGGAAAGGGCTCTTTTAGGTAGGACGATATCAAATTAGTTTATACGAAATCGTGAATGTGAGTTTGAAATGTTATAGATGTATCTCAAAATGGGTATCTGGACAGTTATCAAGTAAAAGTATGTAACTGATGGTGGTTCACTGTGTCTGAAATAATTGTAGGATGTGAGCATTGAACGGAAACCAAAGCGAAGATTGCTTCCCTTAAGATAACAGTTACCTCCTAGATTACCTGCAAAACTTAAACACGATGCATGCAAGTATATATGGAATTATTGTGAGAATTTAAACATGATACAAATTCCCTTTGGACCATGAAAGTTGTCTTTGGATGATGAGGATGGTGTCCTCAAACCATGACGTCCTGGGCCAAGAATTGCGTGATAAGGGAGCAGGCCATGAAATGGTGTTCTCGGTCCATGAAAATGGTGCCTCTAAGACATGACGCCTTCGAATAATGATATGCAATATTGAGAGATCCTTAGGCCATGGCATGGTGATATTTCAGCCCATGAGATGCAAAGACATGATGCTTGGTCATATGCGAAGCGAAACAAGACATAGATTAGTCTTGTTTAAGATTGACGCAGAGCTTAGCCCGGGAATGTATAAAATAGTGCTAGGTTTTAAGTAGCATAATGGAGGTAGGATTTAGTTGTGCACGGATAAGGCGATGCTTAGCCTTATGCAATTAGGGAGCCAATGCTTAGCCTCATGTAAGAAAATGAGGCAATGCTTAGTCTCATGCAATTAGGAGACATTGCTTAGTCTCATGCAAGGAAAGGCAGATCTTAGCCTTATGAAATTAGGGAGGCAATGCTTAGCCTCAGGCAAGAAAATGGAGATAGTGCTTAGTCTCGAAGCAGGGAAAGGCAGATCTTAGCCTTATGAAATTAGGGACGAAATTCTTAGCTTCATGCAAGAAGAGGAGAAAATGCTTAGTCTTATGCAAGGAAAGGCAAAGCTTAGCCTTATGAAATTAGGGAGGCAATGCTTAGCCTCATGCAAGAAAAAGGAGACAGTGCTTAGTCTCAAAGCAAGGAAAGGCCGAGCTTAGCCTTATGCAATTAGGAAGGCAGACTTAGCCTTAGGAAAAATAGGAGACAATGATTAATCTCATGCAATTAGGAGACAGTTCTTAGTCCCATGTGATTAGGACACAATGCATAGTCTCATGCAAAGAAAGGCAGAGCTTAGCCTTATGCAATTAGGAAGGCAACGCTTAACCTCATGCAAGAAGAGAAAATAGTGCTTAGTCTCATGCAAGGAAAGGCAGAGCTTAGCCTTTAGGGAGGCAATGCTTAGCCTCATGCAAAAGAGGAGACAATTCTTAGTCTCATGAAAGGAAAGGCAGAGCTTAGCCTTTAGGGAGGAAATGCTTAGCCTCATGCAAAAGAGGAGACAGTGTTTAGTCTCATGCAAAGAAAGGCAATGGGTGATAGAAGAGTATTTCTTAACTGGAGATGTGTTTGCGTTTGGCAACTTTGTTGTTGTGTGTACGTATTTGCGAATATTCATGTTATGTTCATTGTGCCCGCATCCAAAGAAAAATTGTGAGTTTTGCGGGGAAGGTCAGTTCGTGCCTCACTTGCTTGATTTACTTTTTCCCTGTCTCAAGATCTTGTTCGAGTAATCTTGGGTAGCGTCTGACTATTTATAAAAAAAAAAAAGTTTTGAGAAGATATACGTGCATTTGATGAATGTAGTTATTTAAAAACATAGTAGCACACAATATCAAGTAAGTTAGATGAACCAATGACTGTGACACTTTTATAGACATTGCGACTTCATTGCATTAAAATTTTGAGGGTCCTTCTCAAAATTCTGCCCCAGTTTCTGACCATGGTAAGAAGGAAGATTTTATTGAGTTGTGACTGAACCCACAGGGCTGCCTATGTATCCCATCTTAAACGAGAATCAGGCCAAGCGTAGTTCCGTTACATCAGATGAAGAAATGCAAAAAATCTAAACATAGTATCTCTTGACTGCGTCTGAGTTGATAGGTTTTGGCAAAATTTCTTCGTCCATTTCTGCAATACGAACACTCCTCCTGTTAGTACTTGGTGAACCATGTAGGGCTCTTTTTAATTTGGTGAGAATTTCCCTTTGGCTTCATCTTGATGTGGGAAGATCCTCTTGAGCACCAGCTGCCCCGATGTGAACTGTCTAGGTTTGACCCTTTTGTTGAAAGCTCTGGACATTCTAATCTGGTAAAGTTGACCATGGCATACCACATTCATTCTTTTCCCATCAATAAGAGCATGTTGTTCGTAGCGACTTCGTATCCATTCTGCATCACTGAGTTCAGCTTCTTGTATAATTCTTAAAGAAGGAATTTCTACTTCGGGGGGAATGACAACTTCAGTACCGTAGACCAGCAAGTAGGGGGTTGCCCCGGGTGATGTGCAGACTGTGGTGCGATACCCCAATAAGGCAAATGGTAATTTCTCATGCCATTTCTTGTGGTTGTCTACTATTTTTCTCAATATTCTCTTGATGTTCTTGTTTGCGGCCTCCACGACTCCATTCATTTGAGGCCTGTATGTTGTGGAATTCTTATGCTTAATCTTGAATCCTTCACACATAGATTTCATTAAGTCACTATTGAGGTTGGCGTCGTTGTCGATGATGATGTATTCTGGCACCCCGAATTGGCAAACAATACGATCCCTGACAATATGAGATAACTTTCTTGGTTACATCTTTGTAAGATGCAGCCTCAGCCCATTTTGTGAAGTAGTCTATGGCCACTAAAATGAACCTATGCCCATTTAAAGTGGCGGGTTCGATCAGACCGATGACATCCATTCCCCAAGTAGAGAAAAGCCAAGGTGCACTTGTTGCATTGAGTTCATTTGGTGGCACCCCTATCTTATCTGCATGTATTTGGCACTGATGACGCTTTTGAACATACCTGATGCTGTCCTTTTCCATAGTCATCCAAAAATATCCTGCTCTTAATATCTTATTGGCTAAAACGAAACTGCTCATGTGTGGTCCGCAGCTTCCGGCATGTATCTCTTCGACTAGTTTGGAAGATTCATTGGCGTCAGCACACCATAGTAATCCTAGGTCTGGAGTCTTTCTGTACATAATTCCTCCACTTTGGAAGAAATGGTTGGACAATATTCGGAGTATGCGTTTCTGAGTATGATTTGCATGCTCCGGGTACTCTCCATTTGCCAAATATTCTTTGATATCATGGAACCACGTATTCCCATCCGTTCCTTCTTCAAAATAAGCGCAATAAGTTGGCTGATTATGGATCCTTACTGGAATAGAGTCGATGAAATTCTTTTCCGGGTGCTGTATCATGGAAAATAGAGTGGCCAATGTGTCTGCGAACTCATTCTAGATTCTCAGAACATGTTTGAACTCTATATTTGTGAATCTCTTCATCAACTCTTGCACATAATACAAATACAGTAATATTTTTGTATTATTTGTAGCCCACTCTCCTAGAACCCGATGTACCAAAAGGTCTGAATCACCAATTACCAGCAATTCCTGAATGTTCATGTTAATGTCCAAATTGAGCCCCAAGATGAAAGCCTCATATTCCTCCATATTGTTGGTACACAGAAATCTGAGTTTCACGGATACCAGATAATGTTGACTTGTCTCTGATACCAAAACAGCTCCAACACCCACCCCTTTATAATTTGCAGTCCCATCGAAGAACATTCTCCAATCGTTGTAAGTTTCGGCACTATCCCCCTATAAATGATACTTCTTCATCGGGAAAATACATTTTTAGCGGTTCGTATTCTCCTCCGACAGGATTTTCTGCCAGATGATCTGCTAATGCCCGTCCCCTGACCGCCTTCTGAGTTACATAGACGATGTTGAATTCATTCAATAGTATTTTCCATTTAGCTAACTTCTCTGTAGGCATGGGTTTCTAGAAAATGTATTTTAGAGGATCTATCCTTGATATGAGATATATGGTGTAGGCACAGATGTAGTGCCTCAACTTTTAAGCTATCCATGTCAGGATACAACAGGTGCGTTCCAGCAAAGAATACTGTGCCTCATAGGGTGTGAACTTCTTACTCAGATAGTATATAGCCTGCTCTTTTCTACCCATCTCAGCGTGTTTTCCCAAGACACAACCGAAACCCCCATCTAGTACGGACAAATAGGGTAGCAGGGGTCTACCAAGTTCCGATAGGACCAAGACTGGTGATGTGGACAAATACTCCTTGATTTTGTCAAAAGCTTTCTGACATTCTTCAGTCCAACTTGTTGCGACATCCTTCTTTAACATTTTGAAAATCAGTTCACAGATCACGGTTGATTGCACTATGAAACAACTGATGTATTTTAGGCATCCTAAGAACCTCATTACGTCTTTCTCGTTCTTTGGAGGTGGAAAATCCTGGATAGTCTTGACCTTTGAAAGATCTAACTCAATTCCTCGAAAGCTGACGATGAATCCTAACAACTTTCCAGCAGGGACCCCAAAAGCACATTTCACAGGGTTCACTTTCAAATTATACATTCGAAGCCGATCAAAGAACTTCCTCAAGTCTGCTATGTGATCTGTATCCTTCATGGATTTGATGATGATGTCGTCCACATATACTATCTCTCCTTGTGTATCATGTCGTGTAAAATGGTTGTCATGGCCCTCAGGTAAGTGACCCCAGCGTTCTTCAGACCAAACGACATCATTTTATAGCAATACACTCCTCATGGCATAATAAAGGCTGTTTTCTTAGCATCTTCTTCATCCATCCAGATCTGATGATATCCCGCAAAGCAGTCCACAAAAGACCGGAGTTCATACTTGGCACAATTGTCGATCAATATGTGTATGTTGGGAAATGGGAAATCATCTTTAAGACTTGCTCTGTTTAAATCTCGATATTCGACACATACTCTGACTTTCCCATCCTTCTTCGAAACTGGCACAATATTAGCCAACCAGGTTAGATATTCAACCACTATGAGAACCTTGGCTTTGATCTTCTTGGTGACTTCCTCTTTAATATTAAGACTCATATCCGGCTTGAACTTTCTAAGCTTCTGCTTTACAGGCGGACACATAGGGTTGGTAGGTAGTTTATGAGCCAATATAGATGTGCTCAAACCAGTCATATCATCATAAGACCATGCGGAAATATCTTCATTCTCTTTCAGGAAGCGGATTTATTAATCTTTCTCTGGTGGTGACAGGTGAATGCTTACACGAGTTTCTTTGACTGATTCAGAATCTCCCAAATTGACTATCTCGATTTCGTCCAGATTGGACTTAGGCTAGTTCCCAAAATTTTCTACTTTTCTGACAATTTCCTAAGGTATTATATCTTCTTCTTCTATTTCCTCTGAATCACTTTCTTTATGTTACGTTGTCTCATTACATGTCACAATTGTCAATTCATCAAGATAAGTAATAATAACGATGTAGAGAGAAAATGTAAAGGATAATAATAAATACTAAAATAGCAAACCATTGATAAATAGAGAAACCACAAACAAAATCAATTTTAACGATCCGAACAATTGTTAAAACAAAACAATGAAAAATGTCATAAACGCTCAAAATAAATGATGCTAATGGCTAGGCTACCCCAGAATTCGGCGTGCCCGTGATGGTTTAGTGGTCCATTTTCTGAGAACAACTCCCTTCTCTAGGGGCTGAATGACGAGGCATTCCTCCTCCTCCTCCTCCTCAACTATTGAAGTGAAATCCGTGTCTTCATCTTCCAAGAACAGATTCCTTAAACCAGCTAGAACTTCATCTTCTTCAGATCCCCACATCATGTCAGCTTGATGAAAGGAATGGCTCAAATGTGGTACCGGCTGCTCAAGGGGGTAATAAGGACCATTCCATGGTGGCGACCAATCGTTATACTCCTGCCAAGTGTACTGATATCCAACTTCAAAGTTGTGTCGGGATGCTTTAGCTGTATTTGTTGAGTAATACCCAGAAGATTCTTATCGAGACCCCTACCAAGTTCATACCCTGCCCATGCCAATATGCTCATTATTTTGCTACTCCACCATTTATCTTTCTCAATTGCGTTGACACGCTCAATGTGATGGTATGTCTCTCCACCCAACTTCCTTCTATTCTCAACAACCGAAATAATCTGATTGGTGCAAATAGGTTTACTTCCTTCCCCGTGAATGATTACTTCCTGATGATTCCATTCGAACTTCACGGCCTAGTGTAGAGCAGAGGCCACAGCCCCAACAACGTGTATCCAAAGTTTTCCCAACAACAGATTATATGTGGTAGATATGTCTAGCACTTGAAACTCAACATCAAACCAGGTCGGGCCCTTCTGTAAACAGAGGTTGGACTCCCCAATCGTGGCCCTTTGGGACCCATCGAATGTTTTCCCGTTCATACTCTCTGCTCGTATCTCATGAAAAACTTTACCCAGCCTCTTCAAAGTGGTTAATTGACAGATGTTGAGACTTGAACCCCCATCTATCAAGACCCTGTCAATGAATTTTTCCTCACACTGCACTGTGATTTGCAGTGCCCTATTGTGACTCAATCTTTACGGCGACAGTTCATCTTCCTGGAAAGTGATTTTATGGCTTTTCAATACCTGTCCTACCATATTGTCCATCTACCCACTAGTAATGTTATTGGGTACATGGGCCTCATTCAACACTTTCATCAATGCATTCCTATGCGCCTCAGAATTCTGCAGTAGTGATAGAATGGATATCTGAGTGGGGGTTTCGTTTAGATGATCAACCACATAATACTATTTTGCTTTCACCTTTCTACAAAGATCGTCTGGGCCACTCTTAATGACGAGCGGCTTAGAAGCAACTTCTTTACTTGTTCCTCCCAAATCTTTGGGCGTGTAAACCGTACCAGTTCTAGTCATGCCTTGTGCTGCACATGTCTCCTCCTTTTTTGTCTTCCCTTTCCTTTTCGCTTCTACAACATAGTCCCAGGGTATAGCATTGGACTTAAAGGACGGCGTAGGTGCTACCGTCACTGTGAAGGGTGTGGTCACTTCCACCTCGAACGGAGTTGGCGCGGCCGAGGGCGTTGTTACTTCAACCTCAAACAGAGTTAGTGTGGCTACTTCAACCTCAATCGGTGGCTGAATCTGTACCATGATAGGTGTGAGAGTGATTGTAGGTATTTTAGGATTATCCCCTTCATGAATAAGCCCAATTGACCCTTCTGGATCTCTCTATCTCATTTATCCCCTCGCCCATGTGATCCGAGAGAGGATTGTTGCAGACATTAGGTGCAGCCTCCTTTGCCTGTATAACCTTGGTGTCAATCATCGTCTTGATCTTATCCTTCAAAGTGCGACATTAATCGATAGTATGACCTTTCATGCCTGAGTGATAGGCACATGTCTTGTTTGGGTTAATCCACTGTGAGGAATTTTCCATGGCAACATCGGGAATGGGAGTGATGTAACCAACAACCTTCAGCCTCTCGTACAATTGGTCGATGGGTTCAACAATTGAGGTGTATTGTCTGGGCGGTCTGCGGTCAAAATTTGGTCTAGATTTTTGGTAGTTTTGGCGGGCTGGTAGTGAGTGGTAGTATGCTGGCTGGGTGATATAAGTATGGTAAGTGGCGGCGGGACATCGAGAATGGGAGTGATGTAACCAACAACCTTCAGTCTCTCGTACAATTGGTCGATGGGTTCAACAATTGAGGTGTATTGTCTGGGCGGTCTGCGGTCAAAATTTGGTCTAGATTTTTGGTAGTTTTGGCGGGCTGGTGGTGAGTGGTAGTATGCTGGCTGGGTGTTATAAGTATGGTAAGTGGCGGCGGGTTTTTTGTATCTGGGAGGTGAAGGCTGATATGTGGGTGGGGGTGTTTGGTATGTGAGAGGAGACTTTGGACCTTGGGCCACCATCACTGCCCCTACTTCCTTCTTTTTAGAAATACCACCTGATTGCAAGGCTTTGTTTGTAGCCTGGAGTACTTCAAAATTTGTCACCATTCCGCTCTTAATCCCTTCTTCTATTCTTTCTCCTAATTTGATGATGTCAGAAAATTTATGGTTCTCAATAACCGCCAGTCTCTCATAATACTGCAGATCTTGAGCTCGGACAAAGAACTTATTAATTTGTTCTTCTTTTATTGCTGGCCTTACTTTTGCAGCTTCAGACCTCCACCGAGTAGCATATTCACGAAAATTTTCCGTTGGCTTTTTTTTATGATTCTGAATGTAGAATACATCTGGTGCATTTTCTATATTAAATCTGAACCGATCCATGAAATCTGACGCCATACTTACCCAGTTAACCCATTTCTTTAGGTTT
Organism: Nicotiana knightiana; assembly: GCA_005239525.1. Classification (NCBI taxonomy): domain Eukaryota; kingdom Viridiplantae; phylum Streptophyta; class Magnoliopsida; order Solanales; family Solanaceae; genus Nicotiana; species Nicotiana knightiana. The sequence continues at coordinate 152,995 of ML412491.1, read as the reverse complement.
TGACTGATTTACCAAGACAGGGCGTCTCCAATGAGGCTCATCATGAACAACTTTATGCGGATTCTTTCATCCTTGCCAACCCCTACGAGTTTGTCACAATATGTTCTCAAATGTACCTTCAGCTCACCTGTGAACATTTCGAACCTAGGAGGTTTGTAACCCTCTGGCAGTTATACGTCCAGCTGAATACAAAAATCTTCATAATTCAAACCCTCGACACTTTTACCCCATTCGACACTTTGGACTAGTCCAATAAGCTTCTTAAGTTCCTCCGCCATGTTTTTGATGAGCAAGTCCTTCTTGGAGGAATCCAGTGTGTACATAGTCTGTTGTGGAGTGTGGGGTAAGGTTTTCACGTATATGGGGTTGCTTTGATGGACTCCAGGAATTTGAGCGTAGTGGTGGTCATTGGTTGAGTTTTGAGGATCAGGGGTAGGTTGTGGTATGTTTTGAGGAGTATGATAGGTGGTGGTTTTTGGATACTGGGTTGGATGGTGATGATTTTGTGGAGGAGTCAGTACTAGTGGAGGATTGGGATTTTGAGGAGGTGTGGCATATTGATGAGGTGCAGGAGGATTTTGGGGGTGTTGGTTTTGTGTGTTCTGGGGAGGTGTTGGATTTTGGGCGTTTTGTTGACTGATGTCGGGGACGTTCAGGGTAAGGGAAAGGTTTGCGAAGTTCCGGACCTGCTCAAGTTCCCCTTGTAACTATAGTATTTTCTGTTCTAACCGTGAGACCAAGTCGTTCTGTGCCGGAGTAATCCGACCATCCGAAGTTTTTGACATTCGTTGCGTGAGTAGCGTTGTCTTTTTTGATACTGCTCATATCATCCATTTTGGCTTTTTCTTTGCTTTTGGAGTCACTTGGAGGAGGAGGAGGTGGATGACCTCTAGATCTGGAATGGTATGCTGATGATGCTAGTATGCACAAACCAACCTTAGGGAATGGGAATAAACAAAAGGTAACCAAGTCAGTAGGGGGTATTAGAAGGATGTTTGCGATATTTAAACATGTATTGCGGAATTATAAATTCACGTCCTAATTTGAGGGACCTCGTTTAGCCTGAGGTAGGCCTAAGCGGCATATAGATTTGGAGAAAATTGATGCCAATAACTGCATCATTTCACCAATGTGAAAATGAACCAAATCTATACTAAAACGACAATAATGAGAAAAAGTCACTAATGACATTTGCCTTATTACAATCAAAGTCTAAAATGAATCTAGGAAGCAGTAAAACATTGTTTCCTAGTCTACTTGGTCCCAGAGGGACCTTCTCCATGCTTGGGATTCTTGGCTCCATCAATCAGGTTTCCCAGTTTGCGCATGTCCAACAAGAGATAAGCCCTTGCTAGATTCCCTCCTTTGTTGCCCTTTGCATTCTAACAATCCGAGATCCTTTTCCTCATCTTCCCCTCAAGCTACATCAACCTTTGCTCCAAATATTCCAACCTCTCTGTTGATTTAGTAGTGATTTCTTTCCATTCGTTGATTTCTTCCATGTCCACTTTATGTTGTTCCAAATGCCTGGCTTCATACTCGAAAACTTGCGCAACATCCTATATTTGACTTGTGCTTCAACAAAGTCGTCAATAACCCTATTTTTCAGATTAATCCTTAGCTTGACATTTCCCACTATATCATATACCAACATGATGGATCTAAGTACACATGGCCGACATGATACTGATCTGGCTCGATGGTATCTTTCTCCACAATGATCTTTTGATGCCACATATGGTGTGTCTCGAACTTGAATGGAATGGTGTTCCCCTTGAAGTCTGCTTTGTACTGAACCATGTTGGAAACCCTAGGTATAACTTGATTTCTCCCAGCTTGCCTCATAACCCTTATAGGAGCATAAGGGTAGATTCCTTTTGTAAGGACCCGTAAAATTCTTAACCAAAAACTCGGGATTTCGTGGTGCCGAGTTAGTTTCATGTGTTATTATAGTAGAATAGTACCTTTTGAATTGAACAGTACCCTTCGTACTTAGAAGATAATTCTCGAGAGAGAGTATGTTTCTGCAGCCCATTATGCGGTCGCATAATCACTCTACGACCGCATAATGGCCGTAGATTGAATAAAAAAACTGGCCAAATTTGAGGCCAATTATGTGGCCTAAAATGTGACCGCATAATTAATATGTAGGCTGCATAATCCATCGCATATCTGCCTTGGAGTTTTGCGAGGGGAGTTCTGCGGTGCATTATGCGACTGCAGAACAGGTATGCGGGCCGCATAATGGTCACATACCCGGTCAGAAAATTTACACTCCTGAGACCCTTTCTGTGGCAGGTTTGCAGACCGCATACTCATTCTGCAGTCGCATATGCGACCGCATATCTGTGTCGGGGCACCCCATATTCTTATTTTTAAATCCAATCCTAGACCAATATAAAACACAACCCCCACCACTTTAAACCATTCTCCTGATAATTTAGAGTGAGAAAAGAGAGGGTTCTAGAGAGAAGGTCCCAATTCCATCAAATTGATCCTCCATCACCACTGAAAGCATGGAACTAATTAAATAGGATACCAATTTCTTCACTCTAAGAGGTAAGTTTCTACCACACCAGCTTTTAAATTCCATGATTAGCTAAAATGGGCCATTAGTAAGGTAGTCCAAGGAGATAAGGATAAGGACCTTGCATGCATGAGGCTCTAAACCATGCGTGGGAAGGTGAAAGCAAAGATAGAAAGAAATGGGGGATGGGACCTTAGCAAACTCATATTCTATGTGTAATGCTCAAGTGAGCTGGGATATGATCCAATTCTTAATTACAATTTGATTGAACTATTTTGTCGAATAGATTCAAAGAGCTAAAGGATTCCTGAAATTGTCGTAATAATTAAGGATAAGGCCCAGTCGAGGTATGTATGGCTAACTCTAATCTTCGTAGAATCACCTCGTTGGTGTTCGAATAGGTGGTATGATTCTTTACTTTGATCATACTTGAATTGATTGTTTTAATGGGTTGAGTCGAAATATTTCTATTTTTTTAATTGTTCTAGTTGACTACCATGTCACCATGCTACTTGAAAATGGGAATTGTGACCCTACGTGCTCCTTCTATTATGTGTGCAATACATTATATGTTGGTTCTCGTTAATATGAATGATGATGCTATTGAACGGATAATAAGGGGATAAGACTCAAATTGTAAGATGTGTCCAAGTGCCAAGAACTATGTGATAAATGGTGGAAATGAAATGTGAACTGAATAAATAAATAAAATGGTGATGTCCCAAAGTGAAATGGCTTAGACGATCGGACCGAGATCGAATGCCATGTTGTACACATGGTGGCATTTACATCGGAAATATGAATATAAATTATGATGTTGGTGATGTCTCACTTGGGATGCCTTAGTCGGTCGGGCCGAGACTGGACTCTGTGTAAAAAGGACACGGTTGCATTGTAAATTGTGGAACTTGGATTTAAAGGACTATTAATCAGAAGGATGAGAGACGAAATAAGAAACTGTGTGACCCCTACTTGTGTTTTCTCTATTGTTGTAAAGTGTTATTTGACTCCCAAGACTATCTTCTTACCTGATTTACTGTTATTCTGTTTAGAGTAGAGTTTGTTCATACATACTAGTACTATTCTATGGTACTAATGCCTTTTTTGCCGGGAGCGCTGCATCTTTTAATGGATGTAGGTGGCTCTGTAGCTAGTAGCACTGATCACAGGTAGCGGTGCCTTCTTCTTCTCCCCATAGTAGTCTCGGTAAGCCCCGTTCCTTCCTTGGGTCATGTGTAAAATATGTTGCTCCTCTTTTGTTTACATATTGTTACATTTTGAGGTATAGCCGGGGCCTTGTCACCGGTAGGATCAAACTTGTCTTTTGTATCCGTAGAGGCTTCGTAGACGCTTATGCGGGTCATGTATGCTTGGCGGGGTGGTTGTTGAATCAACTTGTAATTTTAACTCTCTCCCACTAAAATTGTAAATTGCATGCATATTTTGGAAGATTTAATTATGAAACCATGTATATAAGGGAGAATGGATTAGTGTCATGTATATATGTTCCTAACTGACCTCCCTCTGGCTTAACAAAGGACGTTGTGATTCCTTTTTTGTTTATGAATGAGTCGGGTAGGAAAAGCTCAACATGCTTGCTCGATCGGGATCACTCAGTTGAGCGTCGGTCGCTCCCCCCGAGGCTGGGACGTGACACCTCTCAACCCGATTAGCACTAGATGAGGAGTCTCTCTCGATATGATGAGCACCTTGCTGCTAGGGAACCAATCAAACATCCAATGCACTTTTTCATCAGTCAAATTATTGAAGAAACGTACCCAGCTCACAGCATTTCCCGGTTGCGGAAACCTGTTTGGGATAAAAGTCATTCTCTTAGGATGATGATAGGCTATTGGTCATTCTATGGTCTTCGCGGAAGTTCTTGGCGGTATTCACCTCTCTGAAAGTGTTCTAACAATCATACCTATAGTAACAGATTGCAACCCTCGAAGTGCCCATATCCATTTTTGCAGTGGTCTAAGTCCCGGTACATTTCATCCAAGATCATAGGGACAATGGTGGAATTTTCCCCCTCAATTCTGTCCATTAAAGTCCTAGCGACCATAGCTAGGCGAGTACGGATAGACCTCGCGCAAAAGCCCAAACAATCCACCCAACAAGTGCACATGTGCAATAATCATAACAACACAACATGCCAACATTTATCATCAAGACATAAACTCACAATCTTTTTACATCCCGTACTTCTATACATTGGATTTTTCATAGATAATTGACATAAGTTCAAGGACAAGACTATTTTTGAGGTTATAAGTATTTGTGATATTCCAAACAAGTAATAAGTAAGTGTTATGAAGGTCAGAGAGTAAACGAATCGAAGAAATTGAGTATCACCGAAGTTTGACATTTTGAGATGAAATACGGTCCAAGCTATAATACTCCATATTTGTAGATTAGTGCTATACCACATGACCATGATTGTAAAGTCCCGAAAAAATTTGCTAAGCAATATAGGATTTCGGGGTACTAGGTAGACTAATTATATATTATATGTTCTTTAAATATGATGTAAATGAATTGGATGTGGTGAATAAGTGTATGAGTCATATAATAAGTTATGTTAGGTCCAAGGGGAAGCCTAAGTCTAAGCCAAAAGGGGGAAATTTCATAATACGTTCAAATTCCAAAGGTATTTACACCAGTCCACACTTTGAACGAGCATATCTAATCATATATAAGGTATTATGTGATTAATAACCTATAAAATGAAAGGAATTTGAGTATAGTTTCCAACTCTTCAAACCGTTCGTCATTTGGACATTCCTACACAAAGTTATGATCAAATTACCAAAGGCTGGATTTGCGACCATTTTTGCGATCGCGAAACGACTATGCGGACTGCATTTGTGTCGCATAATGGGGAAGAATCAGGCAAAACCATTATGCTGTCGCATGTTGATTATTCTATAGCATAGTTGATTATGTTGTCGACTATTCTATAGCATAATGATTATGCTGCAAGAATGCTGCCCACATTTCATATCCGAACTCACTTTGATAAATAACTTTGGAGCTTCATTTGGGACTATTTTTACACTAAATCTAGAGAGAGGTTAGAGCATTTTAGAGAGAGAAAGAGGTAACTTAGCCTACTAATCATCAATCTTGCACAAATCCTCAAGAATCAAGCTTGCTAATCTCTAGCTCACTATTTCCCGGGTAAGTCCTACTTCTAATATTTTATATGTGAGATTATGAGATCAAAATTGTAATGTGGGGTTAGAAATAGTCCATGCATGTGATTAGCTTACCATAACCTAGTAAAGGGAAGTAAGTTAGAGTAATCTTTCACTAAAAAACGTTTATTAATCTAAGGGATCACATAATGTTTGATAAAATGCCCAAATGAGTTCATGATTCCTAATTCTAAGTTTAAAACATGTCATCTTGTAAATTAGATGGAAGACGATAGAAGTTCCGGTGGTTTAAGGATACATATTAAAGGGAAATCCTGAATCGAGGTATGTATGACTAACTTTAATCTGTGTAGAGTCACCTTGTTGGTGTCCGAGCATTTGGTATGAGTTTCTTGCTTGAGAATATGTGAATTGATTGTTCTAATGTTTTGAGATGTAAGATTCTATTCTCCGATTGTCCTAGTTGAGTGCCATGCCACATTCTATATGAGATTGTGAAAAGGGTGATTCCTTGTGCTTACTCTATCATGTGCAAAGCTCGTTAACTGTTGAATACATCGGTATGCAAGGATGTACTACCAAACGAAAGAAATGATAACGAATCCAATTTTTGAATGTATCTAAGTGCTAAATGTTGTGTAGTAAATAATGGAAAGGAAACGTGGATAAACTAATTGAGCTATATGTTGATGGCATACCGTATATGCTCACTGTTCGATAAAGATTTATGTGGCCTTGATTTCATATGGTTACTTGGTTATAACGAATTAATATCCTTGATGATTAGAATCTTTGTGATTGAATTTTCAGTTGATATTGCTATTAATTACATTGTTGAACGTATCAAAGTACTAAAGGCTGTGTAGCAAATGATGAAAGTAAATATGGACTGATTTTATTGAGTTAAATGATTGTGGCAACACCATATATGAATTACTGATTGGTGAGGATCATTGTGCCTTGATTTCACATAGTTATTGGTTGATATGAACTTATGTTCTTCATGATGAAGATCCTTGTGATTTAATTGTTGGTGGTTGTTACTGTGAAATATGATTGTACGATGGGATCGGGTTGCGACCGCAACACGAAGTAATATGGGTGGAGAGGTAATAAGGGTGAAATGTGATTGTACGGTGGGATCGGGTTGCGCACCGCAACACGAAGTAATAAGGGTGAAATGTGATTATACGGTGGGATCGGGTGGGATCGAGTTGCACGCCGCAACACGAAGTAATAAGGGTGGGGAGGCAATAAGGGTGAGATGTGACTGTACGATGGGATCGGGTTGCGCGCTGCAACAGATGAAAAATTGAAATGAGTAACTATGAAACCTTCATTTGTTATTTTCTGTATTTCTGTGTGGTATTTGTTTGGTTTCCCTGACTATCCTCTATTTATGCACTGTTTCATTCTACTTAGAATGAAGCTTGTTCATACATACTAGTACTATTCAATGGTACTAACGTCCCTTTTGCTGGGGGCGCTACATCTTTTACATGGATGTAGGTGGTTCTATAGCAGGTAGTTCCAACTGCCTATAGTGGTGCCTCCTCTTCATCCTTTCAGCAGTTGTGGTGAGCCCCATCTCCTGTCGGGGTTGTGTAGTCTATATCATCTTCTTTTGTATATGTTGTGTCTTTAAAGGTATAGTCGGGGCCTTGTCACCGGCAAATCTATGTAAACTCCTAGTATTATTAGAGGCTCCGTAGACACTATGCGGGTTGTATATATATATTTTGGGCAGTAGTTGTATTTACTCGTAATCGTGGACTGAATCAGAAATGTTGCATGTAGCTTGTATATTTTGGGATTATCAAATGCTAAAATGTTAAAAGGAGAAATGAACTTAAGTTGTAAGTCCATGCTTTGATTTAATTTGCTATTTCATATGGAACATTGTATATCATAAACATGGGGTAACGCGTTGGGCAGGAAAGGCAATCCAAGTCCGCTTGACTGGGATCATCCGGTTAGGTGCCGGTCTCGTCCCTTGGTTTTGGGGCGTGACAAACTTGGTATCAGAGCCTAAGGTTTTAATGTGTCCTAGGATGTCTCGAAGCCGTGTCTAGTAGAGCCCTTCTTATCGGTGTGTTTTCGACCACATCTATAATTAGGGGGCTACATGGACATTTAGAAATTTCACCCTTCTTTGATACTCCAATCATGCGATAGAACTCAAGTTAGGGAGTTATTTTTCTCTCCAAACCTTACTCTCAAAATGAGTAATCGTGATACCATAATCTGGGTGTTTGAAGCCATAAGGAGGAATTGATCCCACCATTGAGTCCGAAGGGATTGTCCAAGGGCTTGTCAGGAGAATGGATGGATGGACAATTAAAATTTTCGCACAAAATAAAAGGTTATTTTCTCTCGACCAATTATTCTTCTCTATTCGAAATCCTAGGCCATTTTTCTTCAAGTTTTGGCATCATCTGAATGTTGATATAGTATCATAGTGAAGATGTTGCCTTGTGTCATCATCATCTCTAGCATGGTAGTGCCCTCACTCTATCTTTGTTGAGGCTTTCATTTTGGCCTAGTGGTCGGAATCGGCAAGATTTTTGTTTGTTTGGCGAGACTCTCCCTCTTTCCCCGACAGGTTATTTTCTGAATTTGGCCTGCTCAATTACTTTTAAACACTATTAAAATCTCCATCGAAGCTAGGGACCATCGAGCCTCCATGTAGCTGGATCGTGCTACTTATTCTTGTGGCTCATTTTCGCTCCTCCTTTGGATTGCATAATACTTCTTTAAGTGTCGTTATATATTAATTGCTCCATGTTGCTGCGAATCCAGCTGATTTTTTTTTATGTTTGTAGTGGCTCCACTAGCCGTGAAGCTATTGAGTTACTCTTAAAACCTCAAGTTCTTTTTTTGATTAGCTACTCTGACATACCCGGCCTTCCCCTAGTTGTTAACCCATTCCTCAGTTCTAATCTCAATGGATGAAGGAACATCATAATTGTGTCCTTGGTATCTAAAAATACAATTTCTTTTATCAATGGTGATCCACCCTAATTCTGTACCAATTCCGCTGAATCCAGAAAATGGGGTAGATGTAACAATGCCTTTATTTTCTAGCTAACTAGTTTTCGGTCCTCTGATATTACTGGAGTTTTTAGTATTTTGACATAACTAAACAAGGATATGGGATTATAGGTGGCGGGGGAAAGTCAATCCATCCTCTTACTTTAACTACGAGCCTGCTTCATTCACTATCGGTTATAATATATACTATCCCTTCTCAATCCTATCCCCTTAGAAGCACTATCCTTAAAGGTTGAACTCTGAACCAGAAAGAGTAGCTCTAATTTTAAAATACTTCTAGATATCTGGTCAATGGATTACTAAATACCACAAATTACATGGGTTCCCAATTCACTTCAAGTTCATCAAGGGTTTTGTAGAAGGGTGTTGTGGAGCTTCATTGTGAAGTTGAGTCGCTAGCCATAGTTGGATTTTTGAATTTGGAGTTATACATCATATGACTACATATATATATCTTCTTTCAAAAATTTTTTAGCTTCATGTGATCCCTTATATTACCACCCTTCCTAGTAGTTGCAATGTAAAAGTCACTTCTATGAGCTCTCTCGCTTTCCTTTCATTTGTCATGCATCATGGGTTGTTTACCCGTAATCACCAATGCGATAGTATCTCATCTTCTCGACTAGATATCCAACCATATGATCTGATTTAATTAACCTCACTTTTATGTACCCTACAAGCGCCCTGAGAGTGGGCAAATTTCCCCTTTACTACAGACTTCGAATGTCTTCAACTCTGTTTAAGCTTGTTGATTCCAAATGATGCTCTTAGTTGTGTTGCCTTACTATCTATTTTCATTTAGTAACTCTCCTTTTGAATCTAACTTTATTCCTTATGGAATCAAGGGTCGGGGTATGTTCCTTCTGTTAGGATAAAAAGATATTGCTCGCACTCCTTGTGAGATTTTCTCCTAAACAATCATCTACCTACTTTGCTTGTCCATGTGACTAGATAACTTAGGTTACTCTTCTCCGATAAGTGCATCAAGATTTCTCACCCTTTCATAATTATTCATATGTCACTTCTAGGCCTTATTCTATACTAACTCGTAATGATTTTAAGTACTTTCTCGACATTGTTGACGATTTTCTAGGGCTACGAGGGCTTGTCTCATGGGTTCCAAAAGTAATGATTCTCCTTAAAATTCAAGCTTAAATTGCCATGATTTCAAACCAAAGTGTGTCTCCTTTTCAAAAGTCTTAAATGGGTCGGATTTTATGAGGTTATGTGGCTTCCTGCTCACTCGGCTTCTAGGATCATTGACAAAGTCGTTGTCATGTATGGGAAATTTTTGCTAACTCTGGCGTTCCACCGCCTTAGGAAGGATTAGATTGTTTGAATTATGATAATCCCATAAGTAGATGACTTCTTTTCCATCCTCATGCGCTTGTGGAATAGAGTCCTTGTGTCACTTATTGCTAGGAGTGAAATCAAATTCCACGTATTTCATTTGTGGCCTCAATCACACCCATGTTGCAAGAGTCTTGCCATTTGAGCTCAACTACTTGCCTTACACTCAGGGACACAACTGGTGTATCACACTTGACCACTCCTTTAGAATCTCAAGTTCACGTACATGGTATCCACCTCATCTAAGAATACTAGTCACCACTATGCTTCATTTATCTGATAATTGATGTAGTCACCTGGATTAAACAATGTCAGCCTCATTAATATAAATCCTCGTGTCTCTTAGCATATAACCTCATGAAATACTCCACTCAGCATGTTAATGGGTTCCTGAGTAATTCCAGCCCAATCTTGAATGGCGTTGCTCTTTATTGTATTAGATTTATTTGGTATTGAATGTTCAAACGTGTCAAAGTCACCCTGTGATCACACATATTTAGTAGGTAATTTTATGGTCAATTTATTATAGCACATCTTACAGTAATCGTGAAGGTCACAACGGGTTTAGTTTGGGTGCTCGCTTAGAGATTTAGAATTCAGGAGGGTGAACCGATTATTCTTAAATTTTTTCTCGGTAGATGTTATGTGAATTAATCATGAAGGGACATAAGCGCATTTCCCATTAGGTTGCACTAGGGGCATGATGTTTATCATGTATTTGTGTTTTCATATATCTATGTGTATGAAGGTAGTTGGAAGATCCTTTCTGTATCATTTTGGTGTAGATTATTGAAGGTGAAGTTAATGGGTTGTTAGCTTATGCGAGGTACTAGATATCATCCTTGTTAGGTAAGTTTAGGGGTTGGGATTGTTTCCGCGAATGTGTTATGGGAAATCTTGTAAGTCGAGGAGGCCACCTTGAAGGCCGAAAGTGTCGTGGAAGGAAAATATTTTTACTTGATTGTATATCAATTAGTTTTGACTTGAAAGGTGCCTTATAGGTGTTATGATCTAAAAATGTGAAGTCCATGTTCAGGTGTCATTATGGAAATGTAGTTCTTGTGATGCTGAGATTAGTGTTATGGGAATATACATTGTGGTGCTTTGTCGAGTTATTGATGAGTTTTTAAGATGGTTTTGGTGGTTCTCTGACAGGTGGATAGGCCTCGTTACAAAGGAGATGCTGCCGAAATTTTTAAAAACATTTGGGAGTTAGTCAAAATTTAGGGACTTGAGGTAGGATATAAAAGAGATATGTTATGTTAGGTATTTGGGTCAAGCTCTACCTCTCACTCGAGGATGAATGATACTAAGCGGGGGAGAATGTAAGGCCCCGAAAAATTTTGCTAAGAAATATAGGATTTCGGGGTGCCAGGTAGACTAATTAAATATTATATGTGCTTTAAATATGATGTAAATGTATTGGATGTGGTGAATAAGTGTATGAGTCATATAATAAGTGATGTGAGGTCCAAGAGGAAGCCTAAGTCTAAGACAAATGGAAAAATTTCATAACAGGCTAAAATTCCAAAGGTATTTTCCCCAGTCCACACTTTGAACGAGCATATATGATGATATATAAAGTATTATGTGATGAATAACCTATCAATGAAATCCCTTAGTGTCTAGTTTCCATCTCTTCAAACCGTTCATCATTTATACATTCCTACACAAAGTTATGATCAAATTACCAAAGGCTAGATGTGCGACCATTTTTGCGATCGCGAAATGACTATGCAGACCGCATTTGTGTCGCATAATGGGGCAGAATCGGGCAAAACTATTATGATGTCGCATGTTGATTATGCTATAGCATAGTTGATTATCCTGTCGATTATGCTATAGCATAATGATTATGCTGCAAGAATGTTTCCCACAAGTTGATTATGCTATAGCATAGTTGATTATGCTGTCCATTATGCTATAGCATAATTGACTACGGGGGTCATTTTTGGAAATTTTCATATCCAAACCCACTTTGATAATAAGCTTTGGGGATTCATTTGGAACTATTTTTAAACTAAATCTAGAGAGAGGCGAGAGTATTTTAGAGAGTGAAAGAGGGAACCTAGCCTCTTAATCATCAATCTTGCACAAATCCTCAAGAATCAAGCTTGCTAATCTCTAGCTCACTATCTTCCGGGTAAGTCCTACTTCTAATATTTTATATGTGAGATTACGAGATCAAAAATTTAATGTGGGGTTAGAAATAGGCCATGCATGTGATTAACTTCCAATAACCTAGTAAATGGAAGTCAGTTAGAGTAATCTTTCACTAAAAAAGGTTTATTAATCTAAGGGATCACATAGTGTTTGATAAAATGCCCAAATGAGTTGATGATTCCTAATTTTAAGTTTAAACATTTCATCTTGTAAATTAGATGGAAGGCGATACAAGGTCCGGTGGTTTGAGAATAGATATTAAAGGGAAATTCCAACTCGAGGTATGTAAGGCTAACTTTAATCTTTGTAGAGTCACCTTGTTGGTGTCCAAGCATTTGGTATGAGTTTCTTGCTTGAGCATATGTGAATTGACTGTTCTAATTTGTTGAGACGTGAGATTCTATTCTCTGATTGTCCTAGTTGAGTGCCATGCCACCATGCTATATGAGATTTTGAAAAGGGTGATTCCTTGTGCTTACTCTATCATGTGCAAAGATCGTTAATTGTTGAATACATCGGTATGCAAGGAGGTACTACCAAACGAAATAAATGATAACAAATCCAATTGTTGAATGTATCTAAGTGCTAAATGTTGTTTTGTACATAATTTAAAGGAAACGTGGATACACTAATTGAGCTATATGTTGATGGCATACCGTATATGACTCACCGTTTGATAAAGATTTCCGTGGCCTTGATTTCATATGGTTACTTGGTTATTACGAATGAATATCCTTGATGATGAGATTCTTTGTGATTGAATTGTTGGTTGACATTGCTATTAATTACATTGTTGAACGTATCAATGTGCTAAAGGATGTGTAGCAAATGATGAAAATAAATATGGACTGATTTTATTGAGTTAAATGATTATGGCAACACCATATATGATAATTGTTGGTGGTTGTTAGTGTGAAATGTGATTGTACGGTGGGATCAGGTTGCGCACTGCAATACGAAGTAATAAGGGTGGAGAGGTAATAAGGGTGAAATGTGATTGTATGGATGGATCGGGTTGCGTGCCGCAACACGAAGTAATAAGGNTGAATTGTGATAGAAATGAAAAAGGGGACGACTCGAGGTATGTATGGCTAACTTTAATCTTCGTAGAGTCACCTTGTTGGTGTCCGAACATTCGGTATGAATTTGTTGTTGAGTATATGTGAATTGATTGTCCGGTTGTGTTGAGGTTTGAGCTTTCATTCTCTGATTTTTCCTAGTCGACTATCGTGATAATTGAAATTGTGAAAGGTGACTTCTATGTGATTACTCTAACATGTGCAAGGTTCGTTAAATGCTTGAGTATGTTGGTATGAAAGAATGGTAACAAACTCAAATGTCTAAATGTATCTAAGTGATAAGGGCCGTGTAAAAAGTGATGAAAGTAAGTTGTGAATTAATCTAATTGAACTAAATGACCATGGAAATATCGTCTATGACTCATTTTTTTCAAGGTTTACTGTGGCTTAACTTCATATGGATTGTTGGTTGTAATGAATTTATATTCTTATTGATGAGCATCTTTGTGGTTGAATTAATGGATGATAAAGACTATTGTGAACACATGATTGGTTGGGTGTTATGAAATTGTACTCTCGATGATATGAAACCCTGTGATTGAATTTTGGGTTGTTATTGTTAGCCATGAAATGTGATGGTCCGGTGGGATCAGGTTGCATGCCGCAACACGAAGTAATAAGGGTGGAGAGGCAATAAGGGTGAGATGTGACTGTACGGTGGGATCGGGTTGCGCGCTGCAACAGATGAAAAATTGAAATGAGTAACTGTGAAACCTTCATTTGTGATTTTCTGTATTTCTGTGTGGTATTTGTTTGGTTTCCCTGACTGTCCTCTATTTGTGTATAGTTTGATTCTACTTAGAATGAAGCTTTTTCATACATACTAGTACTATTCAATGGTACTAACGTCCCTTTTGCCGGGGGCACTACATCTTTTACATGGATGTAGGTGGTTCTATAGCAGGTAGTTCCGACCACCGATAGTAGTGCCTCCCCTTCATCCTTTCAGCAGTTCTGGTGAGCCCCATTTCCTCTCGAGGCCGTGTGTAGTCTATATCATCTTCTTTTGTATATGTTGTGTCTTTAAAGGTATAGCCGGGGCCTTGTCGTTGGCAAATCTATGTAACCTCCTAGTATTCTTAGAGGCTCCGTAGACACTATGTGGGTTGTGTATATATATTTTGGGCAATAGTTGTATTTACTCGTAATCGTGGACTGAATCGGAAATGTGGCATGTGGCATGTAGCTTGTATCTTTTGGGATTATCAAATGCTAAAATGTTACAAGGAGAAATGAACTTAAGTTGTAAGTCCATTCTTTGATTTAATTTGCTATTTTGTATGGAATATTGTATATCATAAACACGGGGTAATGCGTTGGGCAGGAAAGGCAATCCAGGTCCGCTTCACTGGGATCATCCAGTTAGGCGTCGGTCTCGTCCCTCGATTTTGGGGCGTGACAATGATAGTAAGGTATATGAATTATACTAGTATTGTAACGACCCGATCGGTAGTTTTTAGCTCTAGCGCGTTGTTCAGTGATTTGAAGTCATGAGCAGCTCCTTTTCAGGTATTATGACTCGTAGGCATGGTCGGAGTTGAATTTCGGGAAGTTCAGAGTCAAATTGGAAAGAAAATTCTCATTTCAGAAGCCTTAAGTTGGAGAAATTGACTAAGAGTGGAATTTTTAGTAAACAACCTCCGAATTAGGATTTGAAAGTTCCTACAAGTTCGTATGATGATTTCAGACTTGGGCGTATGTCCGGATCCAGTTTTGGATAACCCGGGAGCGTTTCGGTGTGTACTGTGGAACTCAACATTTTTTAAGAAATTTTCTAAGTTTGGCTTGAAGCGCATTTCAGTGATATTAATGTCCGTATGGGATTCCGAGCCAGGGAATAGCTCTGTATGGTGATTCTGGAGTTGGGAGCACGATCGAAAGTGAATTCGGATGTCCGTAGGTCATTTTGAAGTCATTTGGCTAAAGATAGAAATTTGAAAGTTTTTGAAGAAATCCGACCGGAAGTGGAAATTTTGATATCGGGGTCAGAATGCGATTTCGAAAGTTGGAGCTGGTCCGTAATGTCGAATATGACTTGTGTGCAAATTTGGGGTCAATCGGACGTGATTTGATAGTTTCGGCATCGGATGTGGAAATTTGATATTTTAAGCTCTTAAAGTTTGAATTTTAGTGCGATCCGTGGTTTCGACGTTGTTTGATGTGAATTGAGGCCTCGAGCAAGTCCGCATTATGTTTCAGAATTATGTTTAAGGCATAGGCGAGTTGTAAGGGTAGTGACTCAGTCACGTACTTCATTGAGAGGATGTTCATGTGCAAGGGGAGCCTTGGAGTTGATTGTGCTCGGGGACAGTTAGAGTGGGTGACTCTCAATAGTGGTCCTAGTGAATTCAAAAGTTAAGAACACAGTGTTTAAGGGTTTAAGGCAGCATTATGATTGAGAATTGAGCTTTTGCAGCGTAATTCCTGAGAAAGGGAAAATAATTGGAGTGTTCTATGTTATTTTCAGCGTGCAGGATAGTATTGGAGGAGTGAGAGAAGTAAACTCCGGGTTGTAGAAAGATTATCAGGAGGGTATGTGACGGGTTGCAGGATTTAGGTAGCATGGTCGTGTGAATCAAGTTCACTTGGTATGAGTGAGGGTTGAGTTTGCTATGAGTTGAAGGAAGTTACTATTATTCCTGAGGCAATTAAAGATAATTAAAAGAAGATAGATTGATTAGCCATGGTTGAATGGCACATGTACGGCAGTGATCAGTTTTGTTAGTGTATTAAATTATGCATATGGTTTGGGCCGGTGTGTGCGGGGCTTGTCGGCCATCGTAATGGATTTCATGTGGGAGCATTCGAGTGTTATGGCCTGTCAGGTGTAGGCAGATCCCGGAAGGCTTATAGTGGTTCAGACTACCACTTAAGGATTTGCATGTTGGGTGATTGTGAGAATTCACTTGAGTGTTGTTATTGTTCTCTTGAATTGAGGTAAGTAAGAGGTTTCTATATGACGAGGTGTTTCCCCTGCTAGTAGTTCAGGAGTTATGATGGAATTCTTGCGCAAACTCATATTGGCATGTTAGGTGCAGTAAACAGTGTGTAACTGGGAGTAAGAATCGAGATTGCGGTTCGGTGTTGACAAGGATGTCATGAGCTCGGATGAGCAAGAAAAAAATAGTGATTTGAAAGTCTAGAGTAAGCTAGTGTTATCTTCAGTGTCACTTGAGATCGATATTCGGTGGAAGAGGATTTGCATCCTAGTTATGGGTTCTTGATTTGTTTTACATCGTTAGTATGGCCAGTGGTGGATGTGCAGACTTGCTACCTTGTGTGGAAGGTCGTGGGAGCATGACCACGGGAAGATGGTATGAGTGTGACAGGTAGTCACCTGATTGATTGAAGATTTAGACCAAGTGTAAGGAAGTGAAATATTGCTTGTTTGAAAATTTATGCCAGGAAGGCGTTCGGTCCAGTTGGTTGTGGATTATGGGGTGTTGTCCCGGCTATGATGGTTGTTGTTGCGTGTTATGAGAGGAAGTAGGTTATTTTGGACCCAGGTAAGGCTATCAACCTAGTTCATTGCGAGCAGAATCATCCTGAAGTGTATGAATGGATTTAAACAGGATTATGGGCTTCATGTGAGGCACATGTGTTCTTTTCAGTATAGCGCTCCTCAAGGAGGGGTGTTGGAATATCATGTGTTGTTCCATCTTCGTCAAATTCATGTGATATTATGATTGTGCCGTGTGAGTTGTAAAACGGCTTGATAACTTCTTATGTGTTGAGGTCCCGCGTAGTGATGATGTTATGTGAGCAAGATTGCTCTTGAGATCCAGAGTATATATACATATCGCACCTCAGTTGTGCTTGAGTTTTGTAGCATATGGCTTTATCAGTCTCCCCAAGATGGTATTATGCACTTAGCGTGCTTATGATTGATATTCAGTATTTTGTGATAGTGAGCAATTCAGCTCCATGTATATCTCCTTATGTTAATTTTATGATGGGATCGGGTGAAACGCCGCCACGGGTATGTTATTTGGAGCGGGTTGCCCACCGCACCAGTGTGATATTGAGTACGGTCCCCTATATCTATTTTCTGTGTTTTACTTCCTATTTTCTAAGGAAAGTTCATATTAGTTGCGTGAATTGAGTAGTCCCTTCCTGAGTTATTTCTTATGTATCATGTTCGAGTTGTGGCTTATTGGTGCGATATTGTATCAAGTGAGACCGTTGGTCATGTTTGGGGTGATTTGTTGTCTGAGCAGTTCATACTGGGTGAGACGAGATTTTTGGATCAGGGATTAGCGTGATAAGATTATGCGAAATATATTAAAGGACAAATACCATTATTTGGTTCGTAATGAGATGATGATCTTAAGTCAAAAAGGAGAGATTCAATGTTTGCTTAACTCAGCAGTTGGTTATGAATTTCTACACACCTCCTCCGTTGTGGTGGTATCGCCATCATTATAGCAGGATGTGTATATATATCATAAGGTGCATTGGGGGAATCAGGTTCGTGGAATTTTGGTTATTAAGGTTCATGGAGTGTCATTGTGGTCGGATGATGAATTATACGGTGCATGGTGCTAATTAAGACAAGGTATGCACTCATGCTCTGGTATATCGTGTGGTAGTTGATACGGTGTTTATATATTGGAACTAGGCCTGGCAGAGAAATTTCAGGAGTTGGAACTGGATTCTAAGCCTATAATATGGATAAAAGAAGAAATCTTCAGATTTGATCAAGAAAATGTACTCAACTGGGTTGTGGTAGCACAGGCAGGTGCTCGAGGTGTTAAACAGTGATTTCAGATAACTCCAGAGCAGTTCTTAGCACGTTCGAGGACGAACGTCTGTCTAAGTAGGGGAGAATGTAACGACCCAACCGGTCATTTTGAGCTCTAGCGTGTCGTTCAGCGATTTGAAGTCATGAGCAGCTCCTTTTCAGGTATTATGACTCGTAGGCATGGTCGGAGTTGAATTTCGGGAAGTTCGGAGTCAAATAGGAAAGAAAATTCTCATTTTAGAAGCCTTAAGTTGGAGAAATTGACTAAGAATGGAATTTTTAGAACGACCTCCGAATTAGGATTTGAAGGTTCCTACAGGTTCGTATGATGATTTCGGACTTGGGCGTATGTCCGGACCGGGTTTTGGATAACCCAGGAGCGTTTCAGTGTGTATTGTGGAACTCAGCATTTTTGAAGAAATTTCCTAAGTTTGGCTTGAAGCGCATTTCAGTGATATTGATGTCCATTTGGGATCCCGAACATGGAAATAGCTTCGTATGGTGATTCTAGAGTTGGGAGTGCCTATCGTAAGTGAATTCGGATGTCCCTAGGTCATTTTGAAGTCATTTGGCTAAAGATAGAAATTTGAAGGTTTTTGAAGAAATCCGACCGGAAGTGAAAATTTTGATATCGAGGTCGGAATGCGATTCCGAAAGTTGGAGCAGGTCCATAATGTCTAATATGACTTGTGTGCAAATTTGGGGTAAATCGGACGTGATTTTATAGGTTTCGGCATCTGATGTGGAAGTTTGAAATTTCAGGTTCTTAAAGTTTGAATTTTAGTGCGATCTGTGGTTTCGACGTTGTTTGATGTGAATTGAGACCTCGAGAAAGTACGCATTATGTTTTGGAACAGGTTGGTGTAATTGGACGGGGTCCCGGGGGCCTCGGGTGGATTTCAGGTGGTTAACGGATCAAGTTTGGAGTTTGAATAAGTGATAAAATTGCTGTCATCTGGTGTGACCGCACCTGCGAGGATTTGGCCGCAGGTTCGGCTCTGGCGCCGCAGGTGCGAGATTTCGATGGCTTGGCTGGGAGCGCAGGTGTGATGTAATTTCCGCACATGCGAAGGCGCAGATGCGGACAATGGGGCGTAAGTGCGAGTTTTGGCTGGAGCTGAGGAGGCCGCAGGTGCGGGAGTTTGGGCACACCTGCGGAATCACATGTGCGAGAAGTGGATCGCAGGTGCGGATATCAGCCTGGGCAGAATGTTTTTAAACGGGATTTTTGGCCATTTCTTCCTTATTTAATTTTGGTGTGGGCGATTTGGAGGAGCTTCAAGAAGGGATTTTCCTCATGCATTACAAGGTAAGTTATTCCGAATCATCTCAAGTTAAATATAAGGTATATGCATGGATAAAACATGGAAAGATTGAGGAATATGGGGAATTTTGAAGAAAACCTAGAAAATTTTATTTTGGATTTCTATCACGAATTCGAGCATGGAATATAGAGTAAATTGTATATTTGAGCTAGTAAGGCTATGGGTAGGATATATTTTCGAGAAATTTCGGAATGCGGGCACGTGGGCCCGAGGGAATTTTGGTCAATTCATTGAGCGAAGTTGGAAAATTATATAATCTGAATTGTTGCAAATATTAGAGTATATTTTCATTGATTTGTCGTTATTTGGATAGTTTTTGGGCGTTGTGCGTCCATTTGAGTCATCGGAAGGGCTTGAGAGCCGGTTATGGAATTTCGGAGCGAGGTAAGTCTCCTTTCTAACTTTGTGAGGGGGAAATGTCCCCTAGGTAAACTAATTAAATATGTGCTACTATTTGTGGAGGCTACATACGCAAGAAGTGACGAGGGTCCTTGCGTAGCTACTATTATGCTTATGTCCGGATATTGTAGGACCCACTAGCATACCTTATGTGTTGTACATGTGATCCTGCCAATAATATTAGACTGATAATGCTATTGAATTTGTAATTTGTTTTCCTAAGAAGGCTAGTACTTTTCTTAATCATTTAGAAAGGGAATTGATTTCCTCCGTGGATAATTGTATTCCTGATGAGTTTATATTATTGAATATTGTTAAACTTGGCAAAGGCATTTCGAGGAAAAGTTTTAAATACTATTTTTGAGACTTTTAAAAGAAAAATTTGTCATTTACTTGAGTATCTGTTTTTCCGATGTAGTCGGGGTAGACTGTTGATTGTGCATGACTGCATGTGACTGCTTCGCAATTTACATTCCGCGAGCGGAGTGTTATTTCCCCCACTTTCATGAGAGCAGGCCGTACGCCACGGCGAGATTGAAAGATGAAATTATAGTTCGGGCCGTTCGACCCTCGACAGTGCACATATATGATTATTATGATGGCTCAGGCCGATTGTCCTTATCCCGTATGCGCATGCTAAATTTTTAATGATTTCACGTATTGTTTATTTAAGATATTTTGGGGGGGATGAAGAAGTAACTGTTTATTTAAGATATTTGGGGGAAAATGAAGTAGTAATTGTTTATTTACTTTCATTATTTATTGAGTTACAATTATCTTTAATGTTTACTGTTTTTATCATCCTCGTATGCCTAATACTGATATCATATCTTGTTAAATTATTTTGTTGGACCTTAGTGATTGTCAAGTCGACCTCTCGTCACTACCTCTCTGAGGTTAGGAGGGATACTTACTGAGTACACGTTTTTTCGTACTCATGCTACACTTGCTGTGCATTTTGTTGCACAGGTAATTTCATAGTGATATGGCTGGTTTGGAGACTTAGTCAAGCTGCATCATCCGGAGGCGATTCGCAGCTGACAGAGTCTCCCTCATATTGTACTCATTTCATTTTAATTTCCTTGTCCAATTGTATTTCGGACAAGCTTTGTAGTGATTAAAATTTTTTAGAATTATCTCATGTACTTGTGACACCGGGTTCTGGGATGTGTTTGGGTTGTATTTTATAAAATGAAATATTAAAGTGTCGTATTTGCTTAGTGGATTTTATTCATTTATCGTATAATAAAGTGAAAGATAATGATTTCAGAAATGCTAAAACAGAAAATTTAACCTAACCATTTAATGATTGGCTTGCCCGACCGTGATGTCCGGCGCCATCACGACCTTATGGATTTTTGGTCGTGACAAGTATTTAAGTGAAATTAGACTTAGAAATTATTATGTGACTAATTAGTTAAATATTGGATTTTAGTGAAAGATTAATAGATTAATTAGTAGGTAAATATTATTGTGGACACCAATCCGCGTGTAAGTAGCTAGAATGACTAAGAATTATAAGTTAGTAGGTGGCCTTTTAGGAGTTAAAGTGCTTTATTAGGTGTACTATATATATACACATGTAAATGGGGTTTTGATGACTAATCAAATGGGTAGTCAATTAATGACATGTGTAAGTGGTTAAAGACCCCGTAAGTTAACAACCTAGATACAGTTAAATACATTTTGATATGGTATTTCTTTTGACTGGAATATTTTTATAAAAAAGATTGAAAATATGATTTTATATATTTATTAATATTACTACTTCCAAATATGCTTTAAATTATACACATAATATGAGAAGGTTTATAAAAATTTTCTTTTTTGTAAAGATAAAAATTATTTTCTCACAAGAAAAGAAGGTCATCTTTTTAACGTTTTGAGAACTAAGCGCACAAAAATTTGTATTCTTTTTATGAGATTAGAAAAGTTAGAAGTTGATAAAATATATATGTATTTTTACATGGGCATTTTACTATTTTAATAAAGTATTAGTGTATGTATTGATCTTTTATGGTATCATGTTTTATTATTTTAATATTTTAATATTCAAGTAATGTGGGACCTACTTAAAGGAAGAGATGATGATTCATGATATTGTATTGGTAAAAAAGAGTTTCACACGTAAGCCAACTTTTGACAACTCATCCAGTTACGTGGACACAGGAGAATGCGACAACTGGATGTGATTCTTTGAAGAGATATGGAACAAAGAGGCACGATTCAATAAACCCTCGAGCTTATCAGCCACGGGAAACTCAACTTGATCAAAACGGGAGAGAGGCACGGTCAGAATGAATCTAGACAAAGCTACGGGCAGATTCAAGGACCCACAATTGATTACTCGAACGTTATGTAACAATACCCCAATTACGGTTATCCTTTGTAACGCCTTATTAATGTCATAATTAGTCATTAATGAGCAACTATAGCAAGAGTTGTACGTTATATCAAGGAATCTCCTATATAAGGGAGTGGAATACAGCTTGTAAAGGCATTTGATTCTCAAATATAATTGACTTCGCTTTTTTATTTTCTGCAATATTGTCTATAATTCATTTTTCTCTATTTCCTTGATTATCATTAACCCGTGTTCATCCTAAAAATAGCTTTAGTCAAAGGGTCTAATTCTTTGGTTAAACAAATTGGTTCTGTTACCGGGAATCTGATAATCTTTGCTTGCTTTTCAAGTGATATCCTCTGAACTATGTCAAACTCCAACGAAAACAACCAGCAAAGGATTGGAACACCAGTTCCATCGCCTTCAGGAACCCCACGTGGTTTAAGGGAACAATCCCCAGAAAGATCCAATAACAACAATGGTGATAATGATCAACTGTGGAACAAGATCGTGCAAAGCAAATGATTGCAAAGTATGTGAGCCAATATTTGCAATAATTTACGAGAGGATTACTGGCAGCGTTACCTACACCGCCGACGCCACCCCCCAATAATACCATCACCATTGAAAATCCTCAATCTGGGTTGGCAAGCTCAGAAAGATGAGATACTCCTAATGAATCTCTCGAAACGAGACCAGATATATCTAATAACTCAGAACTACAAAATTTACTGCTAACCATGCAGAAACAGATGAATGAGCAGAATTATCGCATCGAACAAATTCCTGGAATACCACCTATCATCAAAGGCATTGATGTTGATAAGTATTCTCAACAACCTTGGAAGCCAAGTGCGGCACCCTTGCCTATACCCAAGAAGTTTAAAATGCCTGACGTTCCCAAATATGATGGAACAACTGACCCATGTGATCATGTGACTGCTTTCACTACTGGAGTAAAAGGCAACGACTTAACGAGACAAGAGATTGAATAAGTCCTTGTCAAAAAATTTGGGGAAACACTTACCAAAGGAGCCCTAACCTGGTATTCTCTTCTCCCTGAAAGTTCTATTGACTCGTTTGCTGAGCTTGCAGATTCATTTATAAAAGCACTCTCTGGTGCACAAAAAGTTGAGAAAATAATGGAATACATATTCAAAATAAAACAAGGAGAAACGGAACTACTCTATGAGTTTGTAGATAGGTTTCGACGAGAAAGAATGCAGTTACCCAGGGTGCCTGATGATTGGGCAGCCATGGCATTTGCAAGAAACCTAAATGATAAAAGCTCAGAAGCCATGAGACAACTTAAGGAAAGTCTAAGAGAATTCCCGCTACAACATGGAACGATGTATATAACAGGTATAGTACTAAACTCAGAATAGAAGAAGATATCATTGCTCGTTAGAGAGATGAAGATCATTCCAGATCCAGACGTCCTGAATCAGATAAAAGATTAGGTAAAAATAGGCACGACCCTTACTTAGGACCCTCGGGACACGATATTCTTCCCAGGTTCGNAAAAGATCGAGATGAATGACCTAGAGGTAATACTCAAATTGGGGATCATACCTTTAATGTAAGTACTACTTAACTTGTCTCAATATTGAGGAACATGAGAGACAAGGTTAAGTGGCCCAAAGATATGTGGTCAAAGCCAAGTAGAAAGAACCCAGATCACTGGTGTGAATTCCATAACGATCATTGGTACAAAACTGCGGATTGCATAATATTTACAAGGTGAAGTAGAAATTTATCAAAACAGGGCTATTTAACAGAATTGTTTAGTGATAAAGGTAAATAGGCATATACGAGGAATAGGAAGGATCCCCCAAAGCATCTTTCTCCAAAACAAACCGTCAATGTGATACACGGAGGTGAAGAAGTAAACAGAGTGGTCTGCAAAACAACCACAAAGTTCACAATTACACATGGAAAACGGGCTCCTGAAAATATGAAAGAGGATGATATAACCTTCGATGATGCACATATCGGCGGATTAATGCTTCCGCACAACGATGCTCTAGTAATATCTTTACTTATTCATGACACTAACGTAAAAAGATTGTTGATTGATCCAGGCAGTTCAGTCAATATCATTTTGCTAAGAGTCGTGGAAAAAATGCTACTGGGGAATCAAGTAATCCCAAGGGCACGAGCCATATCAGGGTTTGATAACTCTACGGCTATAACAAAAGGAGAGATTGAGCTTAGCACTTATGCTGGGGGGGTGATGAAAAGTACCAGGTTCCAAGTCATCAATACTTACATGGCTTATAACGTGATCTTGGGAAGGCCATGGATCCACGACATGAGAGCAATACCCTCCACGTTGCATCAGGTAATTAAATTCCCCTCTGAATGAGGGATTCAGCAAATTAGAGGCGATCGGCAGACCGCAAGAAATATAAACTCTGTGGTACACTACAACAAGAAAATAGAGGTGGAAGAATTACGAGATAAGGGAATCTCCCAAGCATGTAACACCGCCCAAACAGGTATGGGAGAAATTACTACCCAAATAGGTATGAAAGGTATTATTGTTTAAACAGGTATGAAAGAAAATACTTACGAGAAGGAGAATCAAGTTACCATGGAAGGTGTACTATACCACACAGATGCAGATTCTAGACCGGACGTCATTCATGAACCGGAGGAAGATGATCACATCAAAAGAACTACGAAGGAGCTCAAAGTTGTTCCCTTATCTGAACAAAAGCCTGAGCAGAAAGTGTATATAGGCAAGAGGCTGGGCCCCGCTCGAAGAGGTAAGTTAATTGATTATTTAAAGGCTAACGTAGACAGCTTTGTATGGTCCCACTCAGATATGACAGGCATCCCACCAGAAGTGATGACTCATAAACTAAATGAAGATCTATCTTTCGTACATGTTAAGCAGAAGAAAAGAAAGAAAGGACCATTCAAGAACCAAGTGATCGACGAAGAGGTACAAGAACTCTTAAAGATTGGTTCGATACGAGAGGTAATGTACCCTAACTGGCTAGCAAACACCGTGGTAGTACCTAGAAAAAATGGAAAATGGAGAGTATGCATAGATTAAACAGACTTAAATAAAGCATGCCCCAAAGATTCATTCTTATTGCCACATAAAGATCAAATGACTGATGCCACCGCAGGTCATGAATTATTGAGCTTCATAGATGCATATTCTGGTTATAATCAGATTAAAATGAATTCCTCATATGAGGAAAAAACTTCCTACATTACAAACAGGGTACTTACTACTTTTATAAAGTTATGTCGTTTGGCTTGAAAAACGCTGGAGCAACCTATCAAAGGTTAGTGACTAAAATGTTCCAAGAACATCTTGGAAAGACGATGGAATTCTATATTGATGATATGTTGGTAAAATCAACACAAGCACAAGACCATTTCTAGCATCTCTCTACTGCTTCTAATATTTTACGCAGGTATAATATGAAGCTAAATCCAGAGAAATGCGCTTTCGGAGTGCAATCAGGTAAATCTTTGGGTTTCCTTGTATCGAACAGAGGAATAGAGGTAAATATTGCTAAAATTAAAGCTATAGAGGACATACCTGATATTTTAACAAAAATAAAAGGAAGTTCAAAGACTAATACGGAGAATAGCAGCTTTGGGAAGGTTTATTTCTATGTCTTCCAAAAAAAGTTTTAAATTCTTCTCAGTTCTCAAAAAGCAGAATCAGTTCGAATGGACTGAAGAATGTCAGTAGGCCCTCAAGAATCTGAAAATTTATCTATCTAAACCACTACTGCTTTCAAAGTCAAAACAAGGGGAAAGATTGTACATCTACCTGGTTGTCTCAGAAATTAATGTAAGTGCAGTACTGGTAAGAGAAGAAAAAGGTAAAGAATCACATATCTAACTAAAACTTTGGTAGATGCTGAGACTAGATATCCACATCTGGAAAAGTTAGCCTTAGCTTTAATAATGGCATTACGACCATATTTTCAATGCCACCCAATCACCGTTGTGACTTCACATCCTTTAAGAAATATTCTGCATAAACATGAATTATCAGGGAGATTAGCCAAGTGGGCCATAGAATTAAGTGAGCATGAAATAATCTATCACCATAGGACTGCAATTAAGTCTCAAATACTAGCTTATTTTGTTGCTGAGTTTAGTAATAGCATTGTACCTGAAGTAGAAAAAGAGTTACAACTCTTTAACGGTGCTAATATAGGCCTATGGACCTTGTTCACCGATAGTTCCTCAAATATAAAAGGTGCCGGCTTAGGCATAGTCTTAATATCACCCACGGGTGAAAAGACACGGCAAGCTATCAAGTGTTAT
This sequence comes from Nicotiana knightiana, assembly GCA_005239525.1. Taxonomy (NCBI): domain Eukaryota; kingdom Viridiplantae; phylum Streptophyta; class Magnoliopsida; order Solanales; family Solanaceae; genus Nicotiana; species Nicotiana knightiana. The sequence continues at coordinate 126,559 of ML412491.1, read as the reverse complement.
CCTATAACTAACAATGAAGCAGAGTACGAATTTTTTATTGCAGGGCTTGAACTCACACGGGAGCTCTCAACCGAGCAAATTATGATCAACAGCGACTCCCAACTGGTAGTAAATCAGATATAGGGGACTTACATCGCTCGAGAGACTCGAATGCAACAGTATCTTGAAAAATCGCGAGAGCTCGTGAGACAATTCAAAGCATGGAAGGTAATGCAAATACATAGAGAGGAAAATGCAGAAGCAGATGCATTAGCTAACCTCACAACAGTCACAGAAGTAACGAACAAAGACAATACAATTTTCGGCCAACTATTACATTCAATGATAGACCAGGACAGGAATGAGGTAACTTTCAACAACTTAACCTGGGACTGGAGAAACGAAATTCTTAATTTTTTGCAGAATGGCACCATACCTAGAGACAGGAAAGAAGCTCAATCATTTCGCCGCAAAGCTATACGATACTGCCTTATTCGCAACTTGCTTTATCGCAAGATGTTCGAAGGACCCCTATCTAAATGCCTCGGACCTAACCAAACGGAATTTTTGATGAAAGAAGTCAACGAAGGACATTGTGGAAATCACTCAGGGGCGAGATCCTTAGTGAAAACCCTAATCAGGGTTGGATACTATTGTCCTAAGATGGAATAAGAAGCTAAAAACTTCGTATCCAAATGTGACAGGTGCCAAAGGTTTGCTAATAACATGCATCGACCAGCGGAATTATTGCATCCAATAATATCTCCATGGCCTTTCATGAAATAGGGTATGGACATAGTGGGACCTCTTCCCACAGCTAAAGGACTTGTATGATTTTTGCTCATGCTAACCGACAATTTTACAAAGTGGGTAGAGGCAGAAGCGTTCAAACAAGTGCGAGAAAAGGAAGTTAAAAGATTCTTATGGCGGAACCGAATATGCCGCTTTGGAATACCAAAAGAAATCGTGTGCGATAATGGCCCACAATTCATAGGCTTGTAAATAATAGAATTCTTCAAAAGTTGGCAAATCAAGCGGATCAATTCAAGGCCGTACCACCTCGTGGCTAATGGTCAGGTTGAGTCAAAGAATAAGGTCACCATCAACAATCTAAAGAAGCGGCTGGATAAAGCCAAAGGAAACTGGTCTGATGAGTTACCAGCTGTACTATGGGCATACGGAACAACTTCAAAAATAGCCACGGGAGAAACTCTGTTCGCACTTGTTTATGGCTTAGAAGCCTTAATACCTGTGGAGATTGGCGAACCAAGCATAAGTTTCTCAACAGTCATGGAGGGAGAAAGCGACAACGAATTGAGGACCAATATGGACCTGCTTGAACCACAGAGAGAAGCAGCACTGATACGGATGGCAGCTCAAAAAAAAACCATAGAGCGTTACTACAACCGTAAATCTCATCTTAGGTACTTCAAGATTGGTGACTTCATCCTCAAAAAATTCTTTCAATCAACGAAAGAAGCAGGTGCAGGAAAGCTACATCCAAACTGGAAAGGACCTTACAAAATCCGAGGCATAGCTGGGAAAGGCGCCTATGAGTTGGAAGCTATGGACGGTAGAGTTCTACCAACAAGCTGGAACGCCATCCACCTAAAGAAGTGTTACTTATAAGGAAAAGAATACCCCCCGTCAGGTATCAAACGATCGATTTTATTTTGAACATTTAAAAATTTTACTAACTTTTTTAGATGATAGGCATAAAGCTAACCCATCACCAGATGATGATATTAGACCTGCAAAGACGCGAGGAAATAACACAATTCCCGGTCTAGGGTTACACTTTCTGATGGATGTTTTAAATGGTTAAGCAGTCATCATCTAAAAAACTATATACCTTCGAGTTCGGATTGTTTTTCCTTTTCAGGAAAAGGACCACGAGGAAGGAATAATCAAGTGCTCGAGATTTCATTCTTCAAAGCTCAAACACTTGGGGGACTATACAGTAGTGAAGTCTAAGACGAAGCGAAGAAGACTATCAGAAAGTCAAAAGCTCGAGCTTGAAGACTCATCTACCCAACAAGACAAGTGATACTAGCAGAATCGAAAGAAATCAAAAGAGTCATCCAAATACAAAGCCTAATGCAAAAAGCAAAAACCTTCGAACATGTTCAGGTTGAAAGGAAAAATATTAGTCACGAGAAAGAAATGTACATCTTTATACTTATTCAAAGTTGTCGTAACAAAAACAGTTAGGGGTAAAAGATCATCATCAGTGTACTCATTCAAAAAACTGTTATCAAATAAAACAGTTATGGATGAAAGATCTAAATCCTTGTGTTTGATTAGAAAATTGTTATCAAATAAAAACAGTTACAAATAAGAAAACATTTCCCTCGTACTTATTAGAAAACTGTTTCCAACGAAAAACAGTTGCGAGTAAAAACCCTAATCTTTATAAAAACTATTACTACCAAAAAACAATTGTTCCCTTGTATAATATCGAAAAACTGTTACCTATGAAAAATAGTTACGAAATACAAGAGTATATCAAATCTATTAAACAAAAACAGTTGCAACATGAGTTTTAGACTATAGCAAACACATGTAAAATGTCATGGAACTTCAAACAAAAAACTTTCCTTGGAAACATTCTTAAGCATGCGTAAAAATTCCTATCACTCTATTGCATTATCATGAAGTTGAGACGTCTTCTTCATGTCAATTATAAAGGTCCCTCTTCCATAAATTATGCCTATTACAAAAAGGCACACATTTAATATGACACCATGCCTATTACAAAAAGGTACGAGTAGTCTAAAGCATTCTACATGCAAAACTCAGAGGTAAAACTAAAACCTCAAAAAATGAAGCATGCCAAAGACTTAAATAGTGAAACAAAAACTCAACAAAAGTCATATTAGCATTAATATATTAAAACGGCTAAGCAAAAAACTAAGTATTAACTTATACTTAGCCGTATGGAATTTTTATATATATACATTGAGGTTCCCCTAAGTTGTCATTTGGGGACTTTAAAGAAATCCAAATTTACCCCCGATGGGACTGGGGGTAACCACCAATTGAGACAAAGAGAAAAAAAGAGAGGGGTGAACCAACTAAACTTCTTCAAGAAGGGGGTTGACTTCACTGGAAGAAGGAGCGGGAGCAACTAGGGATGAAGAGGCATGAGCGACTGGAGTCTCACCATCAGATGAAGAAAGGTTATGACCTTGTTGAGCCTTCTCCATGGCTTCCTTAGTTTTAGCTATTTCAGCACAAAGGTCGAAACCCTCTTGACTCATTCCGTCAATGTGTCAAGGCGAGAATTCATGTACGCCCAGCTCACATCGACATCAACCACCTCTTCAAGATCTTCATAATCCCTTGCCCATACTTGAAGCTCAGCTCTCAATCCGTCCTTCTCTGCTTCTGCAGCTTCATGGGCAGCCCTTAACGGTACAATCGACTCCTCTAGAGTTTGAGCTTTATCTAAAGCCTTACGAAGGTCCTCTTGAGTACGAGTGAGTGATTGCACGAGCTCGCCTGAGTATTCCTCCTTCTGCCCCAACAAGTTTTTCAAGTCTCTAATCTCCTCTGAGGCGCGGGACAGCTGCTCAGCAAATGAGGACTCCAGAACACTCTTGTCTTTATCAGCCTGACTGGAAGAAGCCTTCTCTACTGCCAGTTCTGCTTCCATGAGTCTCATCTGCCGCTTCAAGGTACTCCTTTCCTCTTCTAAAGCATCCATGTCAATCCTTAGGCTATCATACTGTGCTTTCCAATTATCAGCATCGGCCTGCAACTCTTTTGTCTCCTGGTCCGCGTTTGAAATCCTCTTCATAAGCTCCATGCCTATAATGTTAATCTACAAGAAATAAACCAGTTAGATATGGCAAATTTCATATACGAAAATGAAAGAGGATTGTCACGACCCAAACTGATGGGCCGCGATGGGCACTCGGTACCTTACTCAACCGAGTACCAACGTAACGTATCATTCTTACTACATTATCATATACACGTGACATATGAGCCTAATAGGCCAACATAATCATTTATAAACTCAAAACATAGGCCGACAAGGTCGTACAATCTTTCACATACACGACATATGTCTACAAGCCTCTAAGAGTACATAAATGTCGTAAAGGTCGGGACAGAGTCCTGCCATACCAAACAATACACGTCTAAATCATACTAACAAAACAAGCAACTCCGAAGCAAAAGGAGTGCACCAACATCTTCCGCTGAGCTGATAGCCTACTTGAAGGGCTCTCGACCTGTCTATCGGGACCTGCGGGCATGAAACCCAGTGTCCCCAGGAAAAAGGGACGTCAGTACGAATAATGTACCGAGTATGTAAGGCACATAAATAAATACATAAGAGACATGGATGACATATAGAGTACATGACTCAACCTATAAGTCTGAATAACTTTGTAAATCATAAATTACTTTTAGTGTCATGCATATGCATATGAATGTCATGTCATGCATAGGAACATGTTTCATAACATCATCAGCCTCTGAGGGCTTCCCATCATATCATATCAGCCACTTTGGGCAAAATCATCATCGTATACTTGTTGATCAGGTGGTGGTGCATATATAACGCCATAACCTTTCCCATATCTCATATACATATATATATATATATATATATATATATATATATATATATATATGTATATATATATATATATATATATATACCCATACATATATACACTTATATAACGCCATTTGAATATACATATATACGCGTATATAACACCGTTTGAACCATATTTCAGCCATTGTGGGCAACATCATGATCATATACCAGCTGATTAGGTGGTGGTGCGTATATAACGCCATATCCTTTTCCCATATCCCATATACATATATTTAAATATATATGCGTATATAATACCATCTGGTAATGGGTCAATGTGCATATGTAAATGCATGAAATGCATATGAAATACGTCAATAAAATCTCTCGGTACGTCATAAGGCCATTATGCCTCCGATTAATATCATGAAATAAACGTTACCAACATAGGTATTTTCGAGACCCGTGAATAGAAGATAATAATAATTCTCATGGGGAATCAAGAATATGGATACCCCTACTATTTCTATGAATAGATTAATTTATGAAAACCATGAGTTTGCTCGTTTCTTCCGTATAATTTTGACCATGCCAAAAGAAATAAGGGATAGCCTTAACATACCTGGAGTAGGAAAAAATTCCGTATGATATTCTTGGAAAAGTTTGCATTGTACTCTGTTAGAATCGCAAAATTTTACGTTGCTAAAGTTCCAATAATTCTCGTTGGAATTGTTGAAACTTGTAGGAATCACGTTGCTTTGGTTGTAATGTTGTTTTGAGTGATTTTTGTTTATGGATATGCCTTTCCTGTAATGTGTCTTCCTCCTTTATGATATCCAGATTTTCATCCATCTCCATGCAAATGAAAATATTCTTTGCAACCTTATGCAAAATTGGATGAAGATAGTGTGCTGCTTTGTAAATTCTGAAAACTATATCTTTCCTTTTCTTATCTTAATTATATCTAGTATCATGTTGATTTTTCTCTAATATATAAAATATCAATTCACTAGAAAGAATGTAGTGCTGCTGCTGAATTGAAGCATTTAAAGTTTGAGGTGTCTTTTGATCAATGTATTAGGATGCTACCTACTAAGAAATTACTAAGAGTCATTTTCTTAATAAGGGCTTGCTGCCACGTGGAGATGGGGGAGGGTTTTTATCTTATCCAATAATTAATTAGTTAACTAGGTAATATCTCACTACGCGATAAATAACTAATTACCCGTATAATTTAGAATTGTCTCAAATTACTCAAAATTCTACTTATTTTTAATACAATTTATATATCCTACTATCATGGTCATATGGTACCTTGTATGGTACTAGCCCATAAATATCGAGTATTATCGCTAGGCCCGTATTTTATGCGAACATGCCAAACTTGGACGAAAATTCATTTTCTTTGACTTGCTTCCTATCTCACCTTCACGAATTTACTCATCACTTATTTTAAATAACACAATGCTTATAATCTCAAAATAATATCATTCACGATCTTATGTCGATTAACTTATGACGAAACTTTATTGTATGAAATCCGGGATGTAACATCATTCCCCCCTTTGGAAAATTCGTCCTCGAATGTTGACTAGTGCTCTTACATTTTCATAGCCTATGTCTTTGGAATACTTTATTACTCTCTTTGACATCTAGGCAGTTGTTCTTGTGATTAAATCCAAAGGTTAGGGCATTCCTCCCTTTAGTCCTCTTCCTCATACCACGACTGGTGGTCATAATCCTTCCAATCTTGTAACTGTTACTACCTTTCATCATGCAACCTGTAAAATTTTTGACCTTGCAAGTGTGCCCAATCTCTAGGATTTATATGTAGAGCTTGATAAGATGTCCCTTTGGGAATATATGAGTATAATGAATTTCTTCGCTCGGTACTTTGTTGAATTCACGAATATTGCTATATCTCATCGCATAGGTCCGTTTAGCCATCCGTATGAATTTATTGCCATAACTCTTACTTTAATTTATCGTTGTTGATGTCTGCTACTAAATCTCAGCTTACTCTCGTTGCTTATTCCATATGTATAAATTTAAGTCCTTTAATGCTTCTTCGTTACTGCTCATCTTTAGAATGACGGTCCAATCTCGTCTTATACTTTGTGACTTTTTTCCATCTATTGTTGATTCACCTTAATATTGATCTATACTATATCACTGATAACTTGAAACTTCTTACGTAATACTTTTCCGCTAGGGCTTACGTTACCTCACGGAATATCCGAAGTGATTCTCATAATCGTATTTCATAGAGTCTCAATGTGATTCACCTTATAGAGGTATCCTAAATTCTTGCCGCCAACGAAATCTCTTCTTCTTCTCTTTTTTTTTTTTTCCTTCAATTCATTATTCAAATGAAGGCCCAAATATCATCATTTATCTATCACAATTATACCCTTATTTCCCAGATCAACATTTCATTCCTTCTAAATTCTATTAATCTTCGACTTATTTGAGTTCATTAGGACTATAGTGAGCTTTGTATAACATAGAGAAATTGTCTGCTCTTCTGGTATTCATGGGCTTAATCCTAAAGACTTATCCATTCTCGTCACTTATTCACTTGCCTTTCCTCATCCTTACTTATGTTTTCTTAAAACTTTGTCAATCTACCATTAGCTTGCAACCTATACATATCCATTTATAAACTTTCCTTCAATTTGCTTGCACCATAGATTTCCTTATGTTATTCTGGAACTTCAAGAAAGACATCACATCATCTCCAACTTTTCTCTATTCCTTAACTAGATCTCTCATTACTTAGAAATCATAGGCTGGAAGACATGACACGATCATTCTCGGTTATTGGATCCCTGTGCTTATAGCCTTTTATCCACTATTCACGATATTCTGCCTTTGAGTATCTTGTATGTTGTTCACCTTTACCTAACTTACCTTAAAATCTGGCATCGTATCTTTTATCTTTTTCATGACCTCCTTCCACATAGGTATAATTCACGTCCCTTACTTGAAGCTCTATTATAATACTTGCACCTCTGGTGCCTATACAATCGGGTGGGAGCTCCATACTTAATTCTTATGAGGTTGGTATTTTTCTAACTGGCTTTATCATAGAGCTGTTATAGAATATGGTTGTTGTACTATCCATTTGGTACCTTCTATTTTAAGGTTGGTCCTGCGATGATCTCAATCACAATTTCTATAATTTTCTAGATCCAACAATCAGACTCTTGATTTACTTAGTTGGTGTAGCTCTTTAGTTTTCTCCTTCTTCTGATCAGCCCTTACGTAGGCTTAAGCTATCTTCCGGTCTGTGGCTCATGGTATCAGTTATTACCTTAGCCTTTCATGGGCGTTATGGAATATTCTTGATATAATCTTCTAACGATTCAATCCGTTGTCTAGGACCTGGGCTCAATTCTTTCTTTTAACTTATACCGGAGTCTTTTACGGTTGTATATGCTGCATGTATAATCTCCGAACCCTTAAGTGCGTTCATAACGTAACCAACTCTAGTTCATCGAATAATTTCTTTCGTTCCTTCTTAGCTTTCTTTCAAGATAAGCTATTACTTTTCTTGGTCTTTCTGCCCTCGTGTTGCATCTGTACTTAGCTTATCTTAATGTCCACATATGCCAGAGTTTTCGTATAACTCATATGATCTCCAATATTACTTTTAATTTTAATTCCCGTTCATTAGCCTCGGTAGGTGCCACTTTCATTTGGAGTGCTTACAGTGTGGTTGCGAGACTGTGGTTACACGAACATTTCCTCTTTTGTGCTTAGGTTGAAGTCTTCTTCCTTATTTCCTCAGCTAGTCTTTCACTGTAGTACTTATTGAGAACCCCTGACTCTCGTAAAGCTATAATCTTATTACGAACCTTTTTGACGTCCTTCCTTGCCTATAATTATTCGTAGCTACTTAACTCCACGCCCTTGCTTGTAGGGTTGCTTCTGAATTGATATTTTGACTACCTTCCCAATGGTACTTCCTTTTATCCCTGTAACACTTTTAGAGTACCTTTAACTACCTCGACTCCTATTTGAATATACCTCAAGTGTTATAATGACATTACTGTGAGGCTAAATCCTCCATGTTGGGGGTTTACTACATTTATCTTACATGATCTGCTGATTTGTCTGTAGCTTCTTGTCTAGTCATGACTAGGCTCTTCCTGAATCAACTACTAATTACTCGTCGACCCATTCTCATATCCATATTCCATGTAATCTTTCTTGGGTTATTTCATTGTCTTAACTTACCTCACGTACTGGCTAATTATCTATCGATAACATCTCGGGCATGAACCCTTACTTTTTTTTTTTAACGTTGGGCTTACATAATGTTCTGGAATCATGGCATATCTGTAACATTTAGATAAGTGCAATATCACCCCTTTATCATTTTATCGTATTCTTCCTTTATTATTTCATTTTTCCCACTTTAGGGAAGTACTAAAACTTGAAGCTATGACGACCTGCCTATAGATTTTTTTTCCTCTTCATCTTGGCATCCTTTCACATCATAAATAACCCTTACTCGCCTTGCGGTAATCCTTTTGTACCAGGGATAACAAAACTCCTCACTCGCGATGGTGATACTTAGTGTAACTGGCACATACAGTCCCTTAAGCTTAACTTTGCTCATATTGCTTGCTTTAGGGAAACGTCTCCCTGAATGACCATTCTTTGAATTTATCATGGATCTTCTTCTATTTTCCATTATATTATTGCCGGAATGGGATCTGAAATTCTCACGATGCTGACTATTATCAAATCACCCAGTCCCTAATTCATGTTTAATTTATCTTGTTCGCCAGCCCATACTGGTTCTTATTACTCTGGGGTTTAACTTTTCCTTCAGGTATTTGCGTTGGAGTCAAGAACTTAATTCTTGAAATGAGGATATGACTTTATGGCCTATACTCTTTTGTTGTCTCAAGGCCTATCATCTCTAGTCTTCTCGTCTACTTGACTATAGATTATGTAATACTGCCATCTTTTTGATCTACCGTTGTCATTCATGTATCACATCTTACTAATAATGCATTATTAACTCTCTTCTTACTTCCCGCTAACATTTATATCGATTACTTTATTCCAAAAACTTGAACAAGATATTCTTTTGCTTTTAGCTCCCCTTTGCTCCATCCACTGGCTATTCGGGTTGCCTAGCATTATTTCTCTACTAGGGATGGGAGTCATACTAAGATAATATTTATCCTTTCCAGGTTTCCAGTACCTATATTTGTAGCACTCATATCTAGCTGTACTATTTTAGAGTGCACCATCTAGGTGTCTCATAAAGAGATCCATTAACACCTTTGTAATATCCTTCGGAAATGTCAACTAACACAAACAATCCCTTTACCATTTTGGGTTACCAACCCTAGTCGGATCCTAATATCTTGTCCTTTTCTTAAACTACACATATTAGCCCCCAATAGAGTATAACTGAGATGGGTGTGGCCAATTCTACATACATCTATTACTATTGAAGGCAAGTCACAATGCTTATGCTTTTCTGCTGGAGTTGAAAATACCGATAATCTTTGTTAACTGGGTACCTCGTACCCTTCTCATCTTGCTCCTTTTACTTGTTGAAGCTTGTATCTATCTTCTGAATCTATTATTTCCTTTCACCATAGATTTGGATAGATATTCTTGCCTTAAGGCTACTTATCAAGAAGCTTACACATAAGGTACACACATGTTCTGTTGAAGACCTCACATTTATCCATCATAGCTAACTCAATACTTCCACAACTATATCTCTTATCGATCATCTTTCTCAATGTAGGCATCGTCTCATTACGAATAAAATAGAAGTTCAGAATTTGAATTCTTATAACTGAGTTCTACCACACGATCTAGAGTAAGAAGAAAGAGTGACAGTCCTAAATGCCCTGTAGCCTCCTGCTTATAAGTGTGGTGCATGACACACCCATAAACAAGACTCTACAAGACACGGCTTGTAAACTCCCTAGGACAGAACTGCTCTGATACCACTTTTGTCACGACCCAAACCGATGGGCCGCGACGGGCACCCGGTACCTTACTCGACCGAGTACCAATGTAACATATGTTTCTTATTACACCATCATATACACGTAACATATGAGCCTAATAGGCCAACATATTCATTTATAAACTCAAAACATAGGCCGACAAGGCCGTACAATCTTTCACGTACACGACATATGTCTACAAGCCTCTAAGAGTACATAAATGTCGTAAACGTAGGGACAGAGTCCCGCCAAACCAAACAATACACGTCTAAATCATACTAACCAAACAAGCAACTCCGAAGCAAATGGAGTGCACCAACATCTTCCGCTGAACTGATAGCCTACTTAGAGGGCTCTCAACCTGTCTATCGGGACCTGCGGGCATGAAACGCAGCGTCCCCAGGCAAAAGGAACGTCAGTACGAATAATGTACCGAGTATGTAAGGCACATAAATAAATACATAAGAGTCATGGATGTCATATAGAGTACATGACTCAACCGATAAGTCTGAATAACTTTGTAAATCATAAATTACTTTTAGCGTCATGCATATGCATATGAATGTCATGTCGTGCATAGGTACATGTTTCATAACATCATCAGCCTCTAGGGGCATCCCATCCTATCATATAGGCCACTGTGGGCAAAATCATCAACGTATACCAGCTGATCAGGTGGTGGTGCGTATATAACGCCATAACCTTTCCAATATCCCATATATATATATATATACGCGTATATAATGCCTATGAATACACATACATATATACGCGTATATAACGCTGTTCGAACCATATTTCAGCCACTATGGGCAACATCATCATCATATATT
>ML412491.1:93880-115134 GCA_005239525.1 Nicotiana knightiana | reverse complement strand
ATACATTTACATATATACGCGTATATAACTCCATCTAGTCATGGGTCAATGTGCATATGTAAATGCATGAAATGCATATGAAATACGTCAATAAAATCTTTCAGTACGTCATAAGGCCATTATGCCTCTGATTAATATCATGAAATAAACGTTACCAACATACGTATTTTCGAGACCCATGAATAGAAGATAATAATAATTCTCACGGGGAATCAAGAATATAGATACCCCTACTATTTCTATGAATAGAGTAATTTATGGAAACCATGAGTTTGCTCGTTTCTTCCGTATAATTTGGACCATGCCAAAAGAAAGAAGGGATAGCCTTAACATACCCGGAGTAGGAAAAATTCCGTATGATATTCTTAGAAAATGTTGCACCGTACTCCGTTAGAATCGCAAAATTTTACGTTGCTAAAGTTCCAATAATTCTCGTTGGAATTGTTGAAACTTGTAAGAATCATGTTGCTTTGGTTGTAATGTTGTTTTGAGTGGTTTTTGTTTATGGATATGACTTTCCTGTAATGTGTCTTCCTCCTTTATGATATCCAGATTTTCATCCATCTCCGTGCAAATGAAAATATTCTTTGCACCCTTATGAAAAATTGGATGAAGATAGTGTGCTTCTTTGTAAATTCTGAAAACTATACCTTTTCTTATCTTAATTATATCTAGTATCAAGTTGATTTTTCTCTAATATATAAAATATCAATTCACTATAAAGAATGTAGTGCTGCTGAAGCATTTAAAGTTTAAGGCGTCTTTTGATCAATGTATTAGGATGACACCTACTAAGAAATGACTAAGTCATTTTCTTAATAAGGGCTTGCTTCCACGTGGGGGTGGGGGAGGGGTTTTTAATCTTATCCAATAATTAATTAGTTAACTAGGTAATATCTCACTACCCGGTAAATAACTATTTCCCCGTATAATTAAGAATTGTCTCAAATTACTTAAAATTCTACTTATTTTCAATACACTTCATATATCCTACTATCATGGTCATATGGTACCTTGTATGGTACTAGTCCATAAATATCGGGTATTATCGCTAGGCCCGTATTTTATGCCAATATGCCAAACTTTGATGATAATTCATTTTGTTTGACTTGCTTCCCATCTCACCTTCACGAATTTGCTCATCACTTGTTTGAAATAACATAATGCTTATAATCTCAAAATAATCTCATTATCGATCTTACGTCGATTAACTTACAACGAAACTTTATCGTACGAAATGCGGGATGTAACAAGGATAACTTGCATCAGACCTTCAAAGAAGTATGCACGACCTCATTGGCCCATGTAAGAGCATAGTGGCTGGCTAACTTGGCTTTCTCAGAGGGACCTATCAAAGGCTTGAGCCACACTTTGGGCTCACCCGTTTTCTTGAAAAGATTCCCCTCAGCTGGAACCTCTATTACCACCTGCCGCATCTCTCTACTGGAAGACCCTGCTTCCCTAGAGGAAGGCATGGAAGCAGGAAGAGATGAAACATCAACATGCATGGAAGATTGAGGAGCTGGAGAAGCCACAGGCAAAGCAGCAAGCACGGAGGGTTAAATATTTGAGGAAGCCACGGGCAAAGCAACAACTGAAGCCGTAATAGCCAAAGGAGCAGATGAGACAACTTCTCTAAAAGAAGTAGGAAAGACAACATCCAAAGGGACATCATCAGAAGAAAGGTCAAAACCTTCATGGAACAGGCAATCCAAAAACTTATGAACAGAGGAGTGTGAGACATCTTCAAGGATAGAGTGCTCAACCACAGACACGGAAGGCAAGGTCGAGGGTGTAGACTCATCATCTGAAACCACCCACCTTCTCCGAGGCCTGTGTACTAAAGCACCTTCTTCTTCGGAACGAGACTCACCAATCTTCCTCTTCGAGGAAGATGAACCAACAATAATTTTTTGGGCTTGAGCCAAATACATCGTCGGGATAGATGAAGAAGACACCCCACGAGCAGAGAACCCAATTAAAAGGGAAAAAGTTAAGTGACAAAGAAAGAAGAGACTCGATTAAGGAAAGAAGCAAGAACAAGAGCTTCACTTACCGTAGGTCTTTACATGCCAACCATACCTCCCAGCGAGGTACTTCCAAGATCTTTCCTCTAAAGGAGCAACAAACAACAATTTTTCTACCCAATCACGGATACCGGAGACATTCTCAACAGTATCCATGATTGCTGAGAGAAGAAGAAACAGATACGGTGTTAATAAAACATCTCAAGTCAGAACGAGGAAAAAATATATAGATGTGAGCTAAATCATACTCACGTGCCGATTCCACTTCTCAGGGAAGGAAAGATTTTCTTCACCCACTAAACCAACAATGTGTACATCAACATGCCGGAGGTACCAACCCCTATCCTTATCATCTCCAGGGGTTACCAACACTCTTTTGCTTCTAGCAGTCAGAGTAAAAACCCCTTCACCAAATAAGGTAGGAGTGTAGAGATGAATAAGATGGTTGAAAGTAAAAGGAACCGAGGCTAAAGAAGTCAAACTCCTAAGACATGCGACAACTCGCCACACAAGCGGACTAACTTGTCCTAAACAGATATTGAAAAAATGGCAGAATTCAATTATGACCGGGTCAATAGGGGGTCTAAACCCTAGAGTGAAAGGGTACGTATAAACAAAAGAATATACCGTCTTGTAAGATGTTATTCTTTGATTACTAGACAGGGAAATCAGGCCCCAAAAAACACTCCCTACGAACAAGGGAAATTCGACCCTCAGTTATAAGGGTTGGATACCTTTCGACACTCTCAAGGGAAGAAGATTGATATACAAGAACTTGATTATCTCTAGCAAAAACAAACTAAGTAGGGACAATTTCATCAACTCCAGGTTCACGAAGGCGTTCACCTCTACCTCTAGACAAAGACCGAGAAACCCTAAACATCGGAGAAACTAGAGATATAGTGGAAGGAGAGGGAACTATATGAGAAGAAGAGGAGCCCCTCAAAGGAGTGGATCCTAGACTTCTAAGTCTACCACTCCTCCGACTCCTAGTCGGAGCAGAAGACGGCGTTAAATTTTCAATATCTATTACTCCCTTAGGAAGGTTTGAAGAAGACATGTTTACAAAGGCAAGAAGAAAGTTCTTTACAAAAGACAAAGTTAGAAAGTGTTTCGTGGAATCAAACAAAATAAGAAAGGTATTTATACTTGAGGACAACCGTCAAACATGGAAAAAAAAGAAAAATAATGATGAAAAATCATAATTGAAGATGTCACTTCGGGACTGACGCAGCCGCAAAAAGCCCTAAAAGGTGCCGAGTAAATGCAGAACCAATCCGAAAAGGAAACGTGGTATGAGCATTAAATGGAAGTGACAAACGACGCCTATGGTGCAGAGAAGGATACAATATTTCGAGGAAAAGCGGTGGAAAAATATTCCTGCCATAAATGAATATCCACTTACCAAATATTAATCGATAAATGTAGTGGTAAAAAAGAGTTTCACATGTAAGCCAGATTTTGACAACTCAACCATTTACGTGGACACAAGAGAATGCGACAGCTGGATGTGATTTTTTGAAGAGGTACGGAACAAAGAGGCACAATTCAATAAACCCTCGAGCTTATCAGCCACGGGAAACTCAACCTGATCAAAACAGGTAAGAGGCACGGTCAGAATGAATCCAGACAAAGTTATGGGCAAATTCAAGGACCCACAATTGATTACTCGAACGTTATGTAACTGTACCCTAATTACCGTTATCCTTTGTAACGCCTCATTAATGTCATAATTAGTCATTAATGAGCAACTATATCAAGAGTTGTACGTTATATCAAGGAATCTCCTATATAAGGGAGGGGAATACAACTTGTAAAGGCATCTGATTCTCAAATATAATTGACTTAGCTTTTCTATATATCTGCAATATTGTCTATTATTCATTTAGTTCTATTTCCTTGATTATTAGTAACCCGTTTTCATCCTAAAAATAGCTTTAGTCAAATGGTCTAATTCTTTGGTTAAACACATATGTCAAGTTCCTAACGTGGAAGTGGTACATAAACACTATGTGACTAATATGTATTAGAGGGCGAAATCTTGCAAATGAGGGTGGACCCCACTATCCACTAACTAAACTATTACATTCACTTTTCGTGGATACACTTATGTCTTGAAATATATATGTATAGCTATCACAAGAAACATCTTAGCAAGTATGGAGAAAATACATATTTTTCTTCTTCTCAACATAGATAAAAAAACATGTCTCCTTGAGAATTTGAGCTACAACATGTAGAGCTAGATATATCTCATTGCACTGAACCAAAACATAAAGAACAACATAGATGTTATACCCACAACGGTTTCCTCCGGATAATAGAAACTTAGAGATTTTTTCTTAATAAAGTAAGGTGGAATAAGACTAGTTTTGGCATAAAATATGGAGGAGATTGTTCATGGATACAAGTAGAAAGTTAGAATTAAAGGTCTGTTAAGGCTAATCCTTCATTCTTTTGGCATGATCCAAGTAACGATACGTAAATGTAATGCTATTCATAAGTGTTTCTACTCTTAGCAGTTAAGGATGTCTGTGTTTTTTATTCCTGTAAAATAATACTCAAGAATGTCTAAGTATGTCCCTAAGTCCCTATTGATGTATATGATAGAGACGTTAATGTTTATAATATAGTGATGCGTTCATCTTCATGCATTTATCACGATGCTACGACCGGTCGGGCAGTTACCACCGATTGGATAGTTATGTATCATTATTTATCACCGGTTGCACAATCATGCATATTAATTTACCACCGAGCTACGAACAGTCGGGCAGTCATGCATTTATCACCGAGCTACGGTGGCAGTTATACATTTACCACCGAGCTACGAGCGGTCAGGCAGTCATGCATTTACCACCGTGTTACGGCTGGTCGGGAAGTTACCACTGATCCGTTGGGAAGTCATACATCATATGATATAGAAATAGTCTCAAAGAGAAACATTATATAATAAGTATGTATATATGGTGGCACTACAGAGATTCGGGTTGATTCTTGTATGTCTTTAATTAATGTTGATTTATTGTTATGTTTCAGTTATTCCTTACATACTCAGTATATTATTCGTACTGACGTCCTTTTTTTGGGGACGCTACATTCATGTCTGCAGGTATAGATAATCAGTTTGATGAACCCTCATAGTAGACGAGGTTAGCATTCATCGAAGGATCGGTAAGACTCCACCTCGTTCGGAGTGCAGTCGAGTCTATAATTCATCGTACTAGAGTTTTGCTACTTATGGATAGGCCGGTACCCTTTTCCCATTTGATTTCAAATAATTTTAGAGGCTTTGTAGACAGAGGTTCATTTTGCACAGTATGTCAGAGGATTTGACGGCCCATATGTATTCATGTTTTAAGAAAGATGGTTCGTTGATACAGTGTTTGCCCACTTATAGTTATATATTACGAGTTGTGGCCATGTTGGCCGATGATAGTTACAAAAAAAAGAGTTACAGAGCGGTTCGCTCGGGCCAGTGCAGCACCGGGTGCCAACCACGCCTCCCCAGGTTTGGGGCGTGACAAAGTGGTATCAGAGCGGGTCGTGTCCTAGGAAGTCTACAAATTTATGCCTCGTAGAGTCTCACTTATGGGTGTGTTGCGCACCACATTTATAATTGAGAGGCTATAGGGAATTTAGGAAGTGTTATCTTTCTCTTGTTTCTAGATCGTTCCATGGAGCTAAGTCGTAAGAAGTCAGTATAAAGCTTCCACTAAATTCTGGATGCATCAGAGGGTGATATCAAGGCGTAGATGTAATTTCTACCTATGTTGAAGAAAGGTTATGAAAGCGACAAAAGATACAATGCGATATTGAAAAGTAAGAAAGGTAAAGGTGAAGAAAATACGAGATACTCAAGTGTAGAAGGTTGTGAATAGTCCAGACTTCAAACAAAGATTGGGTTTTAGTTTAGTTTACAGAGGGGACCCTAGAAATTTTTTTGAAAAACTCTAAGAGTTAACATTCGAGGACAAATGTTTCAAAAGGGGGAAGGATGTTACATCCCGTACTTTTCTACATTGGAGTTGTCATAGATAATTGACATAAGTTCAAGGACAAGATTATTTTTGAGGTTATAAGTATTTGTGATATTCCAAACAAGTAATAAATAAGTGTTATGAAGGTCAGAGAGTAAACGAATCAAAGAAATTGAGTATCACCGAAGTTTGATATTTTGAGATGAAATACGACCCAATCTGTAATACCCTATATTTATAGATTAGTGTTATACCACATGGCCATGATAGTAAGGTATATGAAGTATACTAGTATTTAAGTGAAATGAGACTTAGAAATTATTATGTGACTATTAACTAAAATATTGGATTTTAGTGAAAGATTAATAGATTAATTAGTAGGTAAATATTGTTGTGGACATCAATCCACGTGTAAGTAGCTAGAATGACTAAGCATTATAAGTTAGTAGGTGGCCTCTTAGGAGTTAAAGTGCTTTATTAGGTGTACTATATATATACGCATGTAAATGGGGTTTTGATGACTAATCAAATGGGTAGTCAACTAATGACATGTATAAGTGGTTAAAGACCCCGTAAGTTAACAACCTTGATATTGTTAGATACATTTTGATACAATATTTCTTTTAACTGGAATATTTTTATAAAAAGAAGTTTGAAAATATGATTTTATATAGTTATTAATATTACTACTTCCAAATATGCTTTAAATTATACACATAATATGAGAAAGTTTATGAGATTTTCTTTATTGTAAAGATAGAAGTTATTTTCTCACAAGAAAAGAAGGTTATCTTTTTACCATTTTGAGAATTAAGAGCACAAAAATATGTACTCTTTTTATGAGATTAGAAAACATAGAAGTGGATAATATATCTATATATATATATATATATATATATATATATATATATATATATATATATATATATATATATATATATATATATATATATATATTCTTTTTTTTACATGGGTGTTTTAATGTTTTAATGAAGTAGTACTGTATGTATTGATTTTTTATGGTACAATAATTTATTATTTTAATATTTTTAATATTCAAGTAATGTGGGACCTACTTAAAGGAAGAAATGATGATTCATGATATGTCAAGTTCCTAACGTGGAAGTGGTACATAAACATTACGTGACTAATATGTATTAGAGGGTGACATTTAGAAATTGAGGGTGGACCCCATTATACACTAACTAAAGTATTACATTCACTTTTGGTGGATACACTTGTGTCTTGAAATATATATGTATAGCTATCACAAGCAACATCTTAGCAAGTATGGAGAAAATACATATTTTACTTCTTCTCAATATATATTAGAAACATGTCTCCTTGGGAATTTGAGCTACAACGTGTGGAGGTAGATATATCTCCTTGCACTGAACCAAAACATGAAGAACAACATAGACGTTATACCCACAACGGTTTCCTCCAGATGATAGAAATTTGGAGATTTCTTTGTAATAAAGTAAGGTAGAATAAGACTAGTCTTGGCATACAATATGGAGGAGATTGTTCATGGATACAAGTAGGAAGTTGGCTTTAAAGGTATGTTACGGCTAATCTTTCCTTCTTTTGGCATGATCCAAGTAATGATACACAAAACGTAATGTTGTTCATAAGTGTTTCTACTCTTAGAAGTTAAGGATGTCTATGTTATTTATTCATTTAATATAATACTCAAGCATGTCTAATTATGTCTCTAAGTCCCTATTGAGTAGTATGGTAGAGATGTTAATGTTTATAATATAGTGATACATGCATCTTCATGCATTTACCACCGTGCTACGGCCAGTCAGGCAGTTACCACCGGTTGGGCAGTTATGTATCTCTACTTACCACCGGTTGGGCAGTCATGCATATTCATTTACCACCGAGCTATAGTCGGTAGGGAAGTCATGTATTTACCACCGAGCTACAACCGGTTGGGCAGTTATACATTTACCACCGAGCTACGACCGATCAGGCAGTCATGCATTTACCACCGTGCTACAGTCGTTCGGGCAATTACAAATGATCAGTTGGGAAGTTATGCATCATACGATATAGAAATAGTCTTAAATATAAGCATTATGTAATAAGTATGCATATACGGTGGCACTTCAGAGATTCAAGTTGATTCTTGTATGTGTTTAATTAATGTTGATTTATTGTTATGTTTTAGTTCTACCTTACATACTCAGTACATTATTCGCACTGACGTCCTTTTCTTGGGGACGCTGCATTTATGCCTGCAGGTATAGATAATTAGTTTGACGAGCCCCCACAGTAGACGAGGTTAGCATTCATCGAAGGATCGGTAAGACTCGACCTCATTCGGAGTGCAGTCGATTCTATAAGGCATCGTGTTAGAGTTTTGATACTTATGGGTAGGCCGATACCCTATCCCATTTGACGTCAAATAATCTTAGAGGCTTTGTAGACAAAGGTTCATTTTGTACAGTATGTCAGAAGCCTTGACGGCTTATATGTATTCATGTTTTAAGAATATGGTTCATTGATACCATATTTTCCCACTTATCGTTATACATTACGATTTGTGGCCATGTTGGCCGATGATAGTTACAAAAGAAAAAAGAGTTACAGAGTGGTTTGCTAGGATCAGTGCGGCACCGGGTGGCAGCCACGCCTCCCCATATTTGGGGCGTGAAAAATATTCCAATGTAGAGTATAAGGAAAAACCAATAAAGGGAATGCAGATGGGTGTTCAACATATAAGCGTAAGTTCAACTAACTCAATTTAGCAACAATCTCACAAACGCCCAACTTGAAATTTTAGGAATTTCAAATCCTAAAAACATGATCTCTATCATGGAAGTTGTACTTAAGTAATCATCCAAATAAGAAACACATAGTGTAGAGATATCATAATCAAACAAGGCAATAGGAGCAACAAGGGTCAAATTCGGTCAAAGTCCATACAACTGTGTACACACGTGTCACCTTGTGAACACGTCGTTTCACACATATCACAAATAAGCCAAATCTTAAGAGGTAATTTCCCCCATGCAAGGTTAGGTAAGATACTTACCTTAAAAGCCCTCAATCAATACTCGATAAATGCTCTTCCTTCAAAATTCACATCCATTCGGCACAAATCTTACAAAAAATGACTTAATAATATCAAACAATGCAAGAGAAACCAATTAAGAATAATAAACTTAAGATCTTTACATAATTTTCTGAAAGTACACAAAAGTCAACCCCGGGCCTATTCAGTCAATACCGGAGTCAAAGTGTAGATCTCGACTATTTCCATAACCCCAGGAGTCCATATATGTGTTTTGTTTCCACATGCAAGTCCAATTTGACTCAATTCTCAATTTCGTTTTTCAAATTATGGTAAACAATTTCCCAAATTTTCTCTTCAAATATCATGATAGATATAAAAATCCGTAAACAATCATGTTATACAATCAAAATTGAGTGAAATCACTTACCCAATAGTTTGGTATGAAAATATCCTCCTAAAATCGCCTCCAACGGAGCCTAGGTCTCGAAAATGTGATAAAACGAAACTAAGTCCGAAATCCCAACCTTTTGTTTAGCTCCGAATGTCGCAAATGCGACTTGGGGTTTGAAAATATGAACCTCACAAATGCAACCTCATATTGCACATGTGATGCCTCCTGAACCCCAGAATGTAACAAATGCAATCTAGACATCGCATTTGCAAAGTCTTCCCCCGTCCATAAAAGAGATTAGTTGATCGCAAATGTGGTTGTCCTTGCCCCAGTGCCAAATTGCAAATGCGATCCAAAGTTCGCAAAAGCAAAAACTGAAGCCCATCAGACCACCTCGCAAATGTGATGCCCACATCACAAATGAGAAGTTCGCTAATGTAAACAAGGGGCTTGCATTTGCGAGACGTTGCAGCATAAACTCAAAATCAACAAAATTTGAAATATCCTAAAACACTCCGAAACGCATCCGAAACTCACCCAAGCCCTCGAGGCTCCACACCAAACATCCACACAAGTCTAGAAATATCATAGGATTTTTCTTTGAAAGCTTAAAACACCAAAATAACATCTTAAACCACTGATCGGACACCAAATCACATGTAAATAACAACGAAACTCAAGAACCGCAACAAAATCATACTCAAGCGTTAGATCCTACCAAATCAACTCGGAAGGACACCAATTTTACACACAAGTCAAAAAAGACAAAACAAACATATTTGATATTCGGATAATGTATGCATATTTGATGTATATTGCATCGCATTATGCTCATGTCTCGTAGATTTCGGATGTATAATATAACAATTTATGCTAATTTATGGTATTTCTATGTATAGGAATCATTCGGATGCGATTTGGGACAAAAATGTGCGAATTGGAGTGAAAATGGGAAGAAAACGCAAAAGTGCCTAGTTGAGCACTACAGGAAGCGTCAGGCGCTACAAGTGGCGTACAAAAAATTATGCTCAAAAAGTTGAGCGCTAGGGCCATCTTCCCAAGCTTTCCTGGGTGCTCAAGACGTGCAAGTGCCCTATTTCGCCCGGGACTCAGTTATTTCGACCCCAATACAGCCCCAACTCATATAAAAGCCAAACTAAACCTATTTTGAGGAGAAGGGCGTGACTTTGAGAGTAAAAAAAAAAGTACGAAACACTCTGGAGCACGAATTTAATCAATTCTTCCATTCTTCTTCTAGTGTTCATTGATTTTATGTTTGAAAATATTATTTTTTATTATTTTTTGAACATGAGTGGCTAAGAAACCTATTGTTATAGGGTCATGGGTGCTACATGAATGTTAATGTTTGAAGTTTAAACTGATGAGTTTGATTTTATAATATTGGATTGTTTAATTGATCATGTTCGTAATTATTTTGCTGAGAAGCTAACAGTGAAATACTATCTACGAATCTAGAGTTGAACTCGAAAGTGGGAATTCAAGATTGCATATAGAATTAAATAGAGCGAATTCTTGAAACGTGGCATTGGGGGACGAATTCACAATTAGGATAGAAAAATACCTAATTGCCTTGCTTTATTGAAATATGGGATGTGTAAATGCATTCGTGTTAGTCTTAATTCGATAGAAATATAGGCATTAAGTTAGCTTGAATTTAAGAGCAAGAATTCGACAGATTCTTATGTGTAATATCAACCCTGTCAATCAACAATCCAGATAAATCAATTAGTCATTTTAATCCAAGAACGCCACAAGATTGTTAGCTAGCCTATGACCCTGGAATATCCTCCCCTATTGATTTTTATTCGAAATTGCTTAAGTGTTGTGTTTGATTGCTTGTTATTTCATTGCTTGATAGTTTCTTATATAGTTGACACGACCCAAATCTAAACCAGTCGTGATGGCACCTATCGTGGAACTAGGCCATCCAAAACCACACTCATACCGTAATAATCTTCCATTTACATCATTACTAAACCGATAACCCATAACGATTTATTTTAAACATTTTTAAAATAGTTAAAGCTATATTGAATGTTAAATACAACCCTGAGATCCCCCAGTCACTGATCATGAGCATATACATAAAATATACAAATTAAAAAAAATCAACTCTATAATAGTAAGCAGGAGAGAGAGCAAGACTGCGGGCGCATGCAGCTACCTCGCAAAATCTCCGAAAAGTCTCTGGAACAGATACACAACTCACTCTGCCCTAACACCTGCATCTGCACATAAGGTGCAGGGAGTAATGTTAGTACGCCAACTCAGTAGTAAAGAAAATAAATCAGGTCAGAGTAGTAAGAAACACATAAAATCAAATCGTCATTTCACAATAAACACATCATTTCTTTCCAACAATGTATACGTTAAATCATCACGCTTAAAAGCCGATTTCAGTAAAAATCATTTGGAGATATACTTGCTAATAGTTTCAACATAACTTTCAAGAAGTTTAGTGTAAAAATGATAAAAATCATAAAAATCCCCTCGGGCAGAACATATTTCATAAGTTCAGAGTGAAAGTGGTAAAATCATAAGTAGCCCCTCGGACAAAAACATGTATCAGAACTTGCCCCTCGGGAAGGCCTCACAGTCACTCATAATCAGCCCCTCGGGCATACCTCACAGTCACTCATAATCAGCTCCTCGGGCATACCTCACAGTCACTCATGCCTCCCAATCACTCGTCACTCGCACTCTGTAGGTACCTACGCTCACTGGGGGTGTGTACAGAGTCTGGAGGGGCTCCTTCAGCCCAAGCGCTAAAATCAAGCCACTCGTGGCATATCATATCCTCACAATCAGGCCCTCGGCCTCACTCAGTCAGCAACCCTCAAAAGCCCCTCGGGCGTATC
The DNA here is from genome assembly GCA_005239525.1 of Nicotiana knightiana. Lineage (NCBI taxonomy): Eukaryota > Viridiplantae > Streptophyta > Magnoliopsida > Solanales > Solanaceae > Nicotiana > Nicotiana knightiana. Next base: position 102,832 of record ML412491.1, on the reverse strand, counting down.
AGTAAACCGGGGTACTCGACCCAAAATATCATTTTATATCTCAAAATAGTGTAAATAAGGCTGAGTTTCAAAAACACTTAAGCACAATATGACTGAGTGTAAATCATAAGTCAACACAGTGAGGAAATAGCAGTAAAATCCCCCAAGGGATCTAAACAAGTCGGTACGAGGCCCCAAACGTGGCTTACAACCCAAATATAGCAATATTTTTTAGAACACAATTTAACATATGGTTTAGAGTAAAAATACGCAACTCAATAATTGCCGCGGAGAGGACCAAGTCCAATCCAAAAATCAGTTCACGCAACATACTCGTCATTCGACATGTGCGCCATTCAAAATAAAACAGTGATAAATGCGATGTTCGGGGTTTCATACGCTCAGGACAAGATTTATAGCCATTACTTGCCTACACCGGGCCAAAATACTAATCTGCGATTCTCTTGCCCCTCGAATCAGCTCCCGACTGCTTTGAATCTAACCAAAACCAGAATAATATAATCAATATACGCTAAATGAACAAGGCTCAAATGAAAACTATCAATTTTAGGCACAATTCTCGAAATTGACCAAACCCGAGCCCCGGGCCCACGTCTCAGAATCCGATAAAAATCACAAAAGTAGAATCCTCATTCCCTTGCAAGTCTACCCATACCAAATTTACCAAAATCCGACCTCAATTTCCCCCTCAAATCACCAAAAAAAAATTCCAAATTTTTCCTCCCATTTTCCCCAAATTTTCTATTTTTATTCCTCAAATTGCATGGAGAAAATCAAGACAAATTCATGAAATTAAACCAAAACTGATGGAAGAACACTTACCACAAGAATCCCACTGAAAATCTCGTCCTTGTTCTCCTTACCCCGAGCTCTCTAATGAAAAAAGTGAGTTATAACCAAAAACCCCCGAAATTGGAACTTAAAACTTTCTGGCCAGGCTTTAGTCTGTGTGATAGCGGAAAAAGGCACGCGATCGCGAAGAACCAAATGCTGACCAACCAAACTAACCTTATGCGATCGCAGAAACACCTATGCGATCGCGTAAGACAACTCCTCACAACAATGCGATCGCATAGAGCAATTCTATCACCTCACTGCCACATTCGCCCATAGTGTGTGACGCAATGCACCTCACGCGACCCCATTGTTCTGGTTCTTTTCACTTCGCGGTCGTGGACCACTAAAGGTGATCGCATATAAAAATTTTGTGCTGCCTCAACAATAAGCCTATGCGATTGCAGCCTCACCATTGCAATCACATATAAGGAAACCAGATCAAGAAAAATACAGCAGCAACAACAGTCCTTTTATGGCCAAACACACTCCGTTAACCACCCGAAACACACCCGAGGCCCCGGGGACCTCAATCAATCCTACCAACACACCCCATAACATCATTCAAATTTATTCGAGCCTACGAAACACCAAAAACAATTCAAAAAACCAAAATCACATCAAATTCAAGCCTATGAACTTTGAAATTTCTAAATTCCACCAATAAAGCCGAAACCATCCAAAACACCTCTGATTGACCTGAAAATTTGCACATATATCCAGAATGACATTACGAACCTGCTCCAACTTCCAAAATTCCATTCCGACCCTGATAGCCTATTTTCCCCTGCCGACCGAAAATTGCCAAAAAACTAACTTTCGCCAATTCAAGCGTAATTCTACACCGGACATCAAAACTTCATTATCCGAACTATCCGAGCTATAAAATCACCTAACGAATCTATCCGAACTATAAAATCTACATTCCGAGGTCGTTTACCAATAAGTCAACTTTCGGTTGACTTTTTCACTATTCAACCAAGTTAAGAGACTACGTGTCTCATTTCTCTCCAGAAGTTGCTCCGAACCCGAGCCAACCAATCTAACACAACATAATGAAGCTGAACCATGTATAATGAAGCAGAAATGGGGGAAACAGGGCTATTACTCTCGGAACGACCAGCCGGGTCATTACAACAGTAAATTAGTCACATAATCATTTTGTGAGAAATCTCTTGAATCGATAAGTTGTTTGAGTTTGAATCAGTCAAAAGTTAATCATAAGTCTCCGTGAGAACAATACTCTACTCACTACTCTATTGCTTGATGACCATGTATACTTTTGTGAGTGTGTTTGGTCGCAAAAAGATTTGGTGCCATTGTCGGGGATTTAGAAATTAGATACATGACTAAGTTAAGCTTTTCTTAGTTATTTGTTCATGTTTGAATTTTCGGTTTTCCTTGTCTGTGTTAACACATGCTTTTCTCTTGAAGGCGGTGGAGTAGAAGCGCAAATAACCTCCTTCCTTTTGATCCTGAAGTTGAACGAACACTTCACAGGGTGAGGAGGGAAGTCGAAGCTAGAACTAGAATAGAAAGAGAGTTGGACATCATAGTTCAGCCACAACCACTAGAGATGGTAGGTAATGAAGAGCGTCCGGTCATAAAAGCCGCAAGGCCGAATCATGCTAATATGACTCAGGCTATTCTGAAGCCTGATATCTCAGGTCACTTTGAACTAAAATAGTACATGGTATAGCTAATTCAGTCCACAAGACATGTGGGCTTATCTCATGAAGACACGCAACGACACATTCAGAACTTCCTAGAAATTACAGATACTTACAATTATCCAAACGTTACCTAGGATTATGTCAAGCGAACATTGTTTTCCTTTTAACTGCTGAGCGAAGCTAAGGAATGGTTGCAAAAGGATCCCCCGAACTCAATCCACACTTGGGATGATCTAGCAAGAAAATTCTTAATCAATTTTTTTCCCACTAAGAAGACAAAGTCACTGAAGAGCCCGATTCTTGGGTTCCAACAATGGGATGGCAAGACTCTTCCTCAAGCTTGGGAAAGATACAAGAAGCTACTCAGAGACTGCCAACATCATTGTCAGACTGATGAGGTGTTGGTCATACTTTCGTTGATGGGCTAGGCAAGACATCAAAGATGGATCTTGACTTAATTTGTTAGGGTAGTTGCATGGAAATGCCGTATAGTGAAATCCAGCTCCTACTAATCAACTTCACTGCAAATGATCATAATTGTCAAGGAGATGGGGAATCACGAAAACCTCTTAAACAGAAAGAAGTTGGTGTAATTGAGCTTGATGACTTCTCAGCCATGAGAGAATATATAGCAAAATTGGCAAATCAAATGTTTATAAAGACAATGCATCAAACACAACAGATGCAACATTTACAACATATGTCTATTTGATGCGAATTATGTGGTGAAACTCACACGAGTGACATGTGCCCCACGAATCCTGATTCTATCTACTATGTGGGGAAATAGAGTAGAGGTCTGATAAATCAGCATGCACAATATGGGAACACTTACAATCCAAATTGGAAGAATCATCCTAACTTCTCCTGGAGTGGAAATCAGACGATTCAGTATCATTATAGACCCCAAGAAAATTTTAATCAACCTCAGAAGCCAGCAAATACAAGAGAGTACAAATGACTTGTTGGAGAAGTTGTTGCTTGATAATCAACAACTCAGGACCAATTTCATAAATCTTGAAAGAAAAATGGGGCAGTTAGTGTCAAATAATAATACTACGCATGTAGTCGCCCTTCCCAATGATACAAAGAAGAATCCTCAAGTTAATGCAGTTACACTCAGAAACGGGAGGGAATTAGAAGAAATGCATAAGAGGAGAAAGGATAAGCCTACACAGTAGAGGGAGTTGATTCATAAAGAAACACCTGAGTCAAATAAAGATGATGCAAGTTCAGAGCCAGTGAATGCTACAAGGCCACCACCACCTTTCCCCCTGAGATTGAAGAAGAAGAATTATGGTCATATGTTCAATAAATTTGTCTCTATGTTGAGCCAGGTTCAATTGAATATTCCATTGGTAGATGTACTTCACTAAATTCAAAAGTATGTTAAGTACATAAAAAAATACAATGGTTCACAAGAGGAGATTGACTAAATTCGAGACACTCGCACTTATTGAGGAGTGCACTTTGAGGGTCGAAAACAAGCTTCTTCAAAACCATAAGGATCCTAGCAGCTTCACCATACTTGCAGATTGGTAATATCGATGTGGGTCGTGATCTTTGTGATTTGGGGGCGAGCATAAATCTGATGCCCTTGTCTTTGCTCAAGTAATTGGGTATGGGGGCTATAAGACGAACCCCGGTGATGTTGAAGCTAGTGGATAGATCTATATCCTACCCTGAATGAGTGATTGGAGACGTGTTGCTGCAAATTGGGAAATTCATCTTCCCATCTGACATCATTATCCTAGATTACGAGGTTGATGAAAAGTTCAAATTATATTGGTACGACCTCTCTTGGCTATGAATGATGAAATTGTTAAAGTAAGAGAGGGAAAAATGATTATGAGGGTGGACAACGAGGAAGTAGTTTATAATGTCTACAAGGCGATCCAACTTCCCCACCATTATGAGGAGCTCCCTATGATATCTGCTATTGAGGCGTATGAGAAACTTATCGACGCGAGTGTATATCTAGATGACTCTAGAAAAAGCACTCATGCTTTTCGATAGCTTGGAGATTGATGACGAGGTTAAAGATATGACGTATATACTAGATGCATCTTGTGCTTACATACAAGGATTAAACACCTTTAAGCCCCTAAATAGGCCAAGTGGGCATCCTCCAAAGCCGTCGATTGAAGAAGCTCCAAAATTTGAACTTAAACCCTTTCCCCCTCACCTTCAATATGCTTATTTGGGCAATTATGGCACTCTCCATGTTATTGTTTCTTCTGACTTGTCTAAATTGCAGGAAGAGAAGTTGTTAAGAGTGGTACCTGAGCAAAAACGAGCAATTGGATTGATGATTTCTGACATTAGAGGCATTAGTCCAGCCTTCTACATGCATAAAATCTTCATGTAGGAAGGTCACAAGCCGAGTGCAGAGCAACAACGCCGCCTAAATCTAATCATGAAAGAGGTGGTAAGAAAAGAAGTGATTAAGTGGCTTGATGCATGTATTGTATTTCCAATATCTGATCGCATATGTGTAAGCCCGTCCAATGTGTGCCTAAGAAGGAAGGGGTGACTGTATTGGTTAATGAAAATAATGACTTAATTCCCGCAAGAACTGTGACTGGGTGGAGAATTTTCATAGATTATAGAAAATTAAACAATGTCACCCAAATGAACCACTTTTCCCTCCCCTTTATTGATCAAATGCTTGATAGATTGGCTGGACAAGAATATTATTGTTTCCTAGATGGCTATTCGGGATATAATAAGATTGCTATAGCCTAGAGGACCAAGAGAAAACTACATTTACGTGTTCTTATGGCACGTAGGCATTTAAGAGAATGCCCTTTGGTCTCTGTAATGCACCTGTGAATTTTTAAAGGTGTATGATGATTATTTTTACTGACATGGTTGAAAGATTTGTGGAAGTGTTCATGGATGATTTTTCTGTGTTTGGGTGTTCTTATGATAATTTTCTAATGTAACTTGATAAAGTACTTGCTAGATGTGAAGAGACAAACTTGGTACTAAACTGAGAAAAGTGCCATTTAATGGTACGTGAAGGTATAGTCTTGGGATACAAGGTGTCCAAAAATGAGTTACAGGTGGACAAAGCAAAGGTGGAGGCAATCGAAAAATTGCCCCCACCGACATCCGTCAATGGCATTCGCAGTTTCTTGGGCCATGCATGTTTTTATCGTCGTTTCAATGAAGATTTTTCCAATATTTCTTCTCCTCTGTGCAGGCTTCTTGAGAAAGGTATCCCTTTCAAGTTTGATGATGCCTGTTTGAAAGCCTTTAAGGAAATAAAGGGAAGATTGGTGAATGTACCAATTATCATTTCCTCGGATTGGCGTAGTCATTTTAGTTGATATGCGGTGCGAGTGAGATAGAAGTCGAAGATGTGTTGGGGAAAAGGAGGGATAAAAATTTTCACTCCATATATTACGCGAGCAAGACTTTTCATCCAGCCCAGATGAACTACAAAGTTACTGAAAAAGAGTTGCTTGCAGTGGTGTGGGCATTTGAGAAGTTCAACTATTATCTAGTGGGAACCAAAGTCATCGTCTACGCAGATCTCTCATCTATAAGGTACTTATTTGAAAAGAGAGACGCCAAGCCAATGATAATTTGATTGGTTCTCCTCTTGCAAGAATTCAACTTGGAGATCCGAGATAGAAAAGGAACAAAGAATCAAGTGGCTGATCACTTGTCCAGATTAGAAAATCGGAACCGTGTGGCTTAGGAAGGTTCGATTAAGGAGACATTTCTGGATGAGCAGTTATTAGAAATCACCTCAAGTGAATCCCCATGTTATGCAGACTACGTGAATTTTATTTCAAGTAGGGTGACGCCACTAGAATTGACATTCGATAATAGAAGAAGATTCTACATGACGTGAGGCTCTACATGTGGGATGAGCCATTCCTATATAAGCAGTGCACATATCAGTTGGTACGAAGATGTGTCCCTGAGGAGGAGATGAATGCAATATTGCATGATTGTCATGCTTCTCCATATGGAGATCATCATGGTGGGGATAGAACTGCCCAAAAAGTGCTGCAATTGGGTTTCTATTGGCCAAAATTGTTTAAGGATGCACACGCCTTTGTTAGAAAGTGTGATAGGTGCCAAAGAACAGGAACAATCACGAAGAAGCACGAGATGCCTTTGCAAAATATTCTTGCAGTAGAGTTCTTTGATGTTTGGGGGATTGATTTCATGGGACCGTTCCTATACTCTAATGGTCACCGGTACATCTTGTTAGCGGTCGACTACGTATCTAAGTGGATAGGGGCCGTTTCTCTTCCTACTAATGACGCAAAAGTAGTGATAAAATTTGTAAATAATCACATCTTCACACCCTTTGGGACTCCAAGGGTGCTGATAAGTGACGGAGGAACTCACTTCTGTAACAAATTGTTGAATAACGTTCTAACAAGTATTGAGTTAAGAAGAAGGTTGCCACCACCTATCATACCTAAACGAGTGGTCAAGTGGAAGTGTCAAACAGAGAGGTGAAGCATATTCTAAAGAAAACGGTAAGTGGAAATAGGAAAGACTGGGAAGGAAAGATTGACGACGCATTATGGGCATATCAAACTGCATACAAGACCCCATAGGTACTTCTCCGTACAACATGGTTTGTGGGAAGGCGTGGCACCTGGCCGTCGAGCTTGAACACAAAACATATTGGCAATTAAAAAGCTAAATATTGATATGGACTTAGCCGACAAGAAAATATTTTTACAACTTAACGAGCTTGATGAGTTTCGGTTAGACGCGTATGAAAATGCCAAATTGTATCAAGAAAAGACCAAGAGGTAGCATGACAACCACATCCAACATCGCGAGATTGAGCCAGGTCAAGAACTTCTCTTGTTTCATTCGAGGTTGAAGCTTTTCCCTGGAAAGCTCAAGTCTCGATGGGCAGGTCCTTTCATTGGGGTGAGTGTAAGGCCTCATAGAGCAGTGGAATTGCGTGATACGAGCTCAAGTGGTACCTTCTTGGTAAATTTCCAGAGAGTAAAACATTATTGGGGTTTCAACATTGCACGTCACAAGACCTCGGTGGACTTGACTGATGCTTGAAAAACGTGAGAGTCGTGCCGCGACATTAAATCAGGTGCCAGTTGGGAGTCAACCCAATTTTTAATGCGTTTGTAGCTTAGCTTTTTGTTTTATTATAGTCAGAGTAGAATAGTTTTTTGTTTTGTTTACTTTGTAGTTATAGAAATCATAGGTTGAAATGGTTTGGGGTGTGTATAATGTATGTATTAAGTGCTCGGGCAGGAGGAAATTTAAAAAAGAAATAAAAAATTCGGTGAACCAGATTCTAGGCCAGCGCCCCACGCTGCCTGGGGCAAAAAAGCAGTATGTGCATAACCCTAGCACCAAGTCCAACGACGCTGGGATGTGGAGGTCATGTAAGGGTTAAATTTTTTTTTCTTTTAATTTCCGTTTTGTTTGTTTGTATATTTATTTAGTTAACCTGACCCATATAACCTGACCCAACTACCCATATTCACACACATAATCACCCATAACAAATTACCCCACCATTCTCCAACCAAATTAAATTAACTTTAACCCAAAACCCCACCCCCTCTCTCTGAAATGACACCCAACTCCCCTACCCCTCCCCCCTCCCCCTACCCTCCACGCTGCTCTTCTCTTTTTTTCTCTCAAGTTCTCAAAATTTTGTTGCTCACTTTCTTCTCAAGACTCAAAGGTATGTTCCTCATCTTATTCTCTTGTATATTGTGAATTTTCTTGTGTTGTCATGACCTCCATTATCAAAAGACCCACAATCCCCTAGGTCTCTTTGACATGTTTTGCTATTATGATGGGTGGCCCTATTATGCACGAAACTAGTTTCCAATATTGGTTGTGAAGTTATTTTTGAAGTAGTAAACTACAATTACCTCTACTTAATTTAAATTTTAGAGGTCCGTCTTGCTCCACCATTGTTGAAATAAGTGAAGCAAAATTGATTCCCACAAGGTGTTTGCTAAAATGCCTAAAAGACTGAATTGAACATCAGTGAATTCTGAGTAGTCAAGTGTAGTTGTATATGATGTTAGGTGAAGTGTGGGGTGTTTGGGGGCAATGTATCTTGTATTAACCTCTTGTAAGAAGTAGTTAGTGTTCTAGACTAGTGTAGAAAACTGGACTCTAGCATTGCTTGCTTGCACTGTGGTTATGTTATGACCATGTTCGACTGCTAGAAATGTGGCATAGGGATGTCTTTAGTACCTATCGCCTTGTGATGAAATATTGGTTCACTTTGAACCACTCTTTTGAGTAGATTATACATAGCCTTCGGTTTTAACTTGGGTTCATCTTGGCTTCTCACAATGATCTTGGGCGAATTTCTTAATTCCTTCTCACATTTGGGTTTGTCGTGTGTAGGTTGGTATGGCTCGTGAAAGTGTCGAAAAAGGAAAAGGGGTGGGAAAGTCCTCCACTACTGCCCCCTCGCCCC
>ML412491.1:52673-92963 GCA_005239525.1 Nicotiana knightiana | reverse complement strand
CCCCCCCCCTCCTCCCCCCCCCCCCCCCCCCCCCCCCCAGAAAAAATGCAAGCAAGTTGAAGGCTCATCTAGGCAAGCTAAAGAGAAACAAGTTGCCAAAGGCTCAGAGCAAGCACCTTTGCAACCGAGGCCCCGTTTGATACTAGTCAGTGATGCTGCTATCAGATGGAATAGGGACTTCGTGCCATATAGGCGGTACGACTCTGAAATGGGCGTTAATGTGAAGGCCTTAGAAAAGAATTTCTCAGACGTGCTTAGCCGGTTGCAAGCACTGAACATGGACAAATTCCTTGAATGCCCCGGCCATGCCAATTTAAGCATGGTGCATAACTATATGCTACAAATTCCTTGAATGCAGACTTGTTCAGAGCACATGTCCAGGGAAATGATGTGGCACTGAATAGGGGGGCCTTATGTGCATTTTTAGGGGTTGAAAACTGTGACCCGAGGAGGTTAAAGAAATTTATCAAAAGGCCAAGCTACACGGTGATACGTCACACTCTTTGTGGAATTGATTCAATTTCCAAGTGGAATAGAGCTAAAGGAGACATCCATATTGAGATGGCTCGCTTCGATTTCAATAAGACCACCAAAGTGTGGCAGCATTTCGTGCAGGTCCGACTCATGCCGGTTGAGCACAATAGCGAATGACTCGAGCTTGAGTGTGAGTGCTATTCTTTTTGATGACTGGGAGACCCATAAATGTGTGTGAGATCATGCTCGGGGAGATGGCCCGCACCCGCTTTGGGCAAAGGATAAAAAGGTTCTTCGTGGGAAAACTCCTGACGCACTATATGCTACCCCGTGAGGTACCAGAATACCCTGGCTATGATGAGGTGGTGGAGGCATAAAAGTAATTGCTAGACATTACATCCTTGCTAGAGTCCACATCAAAGCTAAGCCAGGTTTCAAGGAATGTGAGGGATGACAACTTTAACAAGTATCTTTATAGTTCCCTCAATTTGATAATGTGCAGGCTAGGGGTCTCGGATTAGGAGCGCATGCATTTGCGCAATGATCTCTCCAGTTCTCCAAGGAGATGTTGGGCATATCACCGGGCATTCCATTCACCTGTATGAGTATGAGAATAGTCACAAAGGATCCGATGATGAGGATGTGATTGGTGATGAAGTCACGGGGCCCATGGATTCGGTGCCCCTAGGAGCGGATGATGATGATAATCCCATAGCCGCAACTGGTGGGCATTCTTAGGAGGCAGAATCCGACTAGCAAGGAGTTCTTTATTTCCACCTTGTTGTGCCCCTTGTTTCTCAAAAAATCGGGTTTCGGCATATGACAACTCTTTTAAGGAGGTATTAAAAGAGGAGAGTCTCCACCTAACGGTTTTAAGGTGCGTCAGGGCACCTATTTGCAAATGACTCAGGTTCAACTAGTTTGCATCACCAAAGATCGTTAAGGGCTTGAAATTACCTAGAAGAGAAGGTGTTAGGTACTCTTCAAGGTCCACATCTGTGGGTCCCGACAGAACTTGAATTATATGAATTAGTCGGATAAATAAAGATATAGCGAGAAAGAATTTTGAGAATTTTAGTATAAAGGACTGTGAATAAATTAGTACAAACACTTGATTAAAAAAAGGGAAATAAGATTGGGGATCCTAAATTATTTAGCCTAAAGGATCACCCCGTGCAACATAAATAATATCTCGTAACTCCCTCGAGATGGGTTGGTACTCATATTATTTAGCAGACACAGACGATCATCTCCTTCTACCCGATTACTATCTTTAAGTTGTTACCTAAAGCGCACTAGTTCATGAATTATAAGTCGTGCCTTATGCATGTACTACTCGTCCCATACCTTACTTAGGCTGCTCAGAAATGAGCCTAAGAAATGTTAAAACTAAGCGACATACAAAAACACGTTGGACTTCACATATAGGCAATTAATGGATCAAGTTAGCCTCCACACTTAGCCAAAAAATTGCACACGAAGCAGGTTTTCATGTTAGGCAAGCTCAGGATTAAAAACCTTAAGTCCCTATAGACAAGATTTCTATGTGGTGAGGAGTCAAGGCATGCGAGCAATTTTTTATGAACCATCGTTACTCATAGACAGGATTGTATAGGTTGCTGCACACTGATTATTGAGATGGAAGATTCCCAGTTATTAGTCCTGTAAATCTTGCGCCTAGGTGAGCGATGATCAATATTGAAAAGGGGCTTCATTAACAATTATTAAGGCGAACAACGATATCCTAGAGACAGGATTTCTAACGATTAGCACTTGGAAACCTAATTTTATTGTTAAACATTATAGGCAAGTTTTATAGTGACCAATGCGATGTAGTAATAAATGAAATGATTAGATTCCTATAGGCATGATCTCTAGTGGATATGCTGCAACAATGCACATTAAACAAAATTTCAATGATATTTATTTCCTACGAGCAGGTTTTCTAACAACATGTGGCAACAAAGATATGGGAGCATTTGAGCTCATGTTTTGCGAATAGACAAGTAGTGCAATTGTGTGATTTTCCTAAGAGCATGATTTCTATAGTGTGCACGGAGAATGAACGACATAAAGCAAGTGCATCATTCAATCCTATAGGCATGTTATCTACCCATCGTATGTTAATATTAAAATCTAACTCATTCCCTTTTTACTAACAACCCCAACCATTTATACAACGATTATTACATTCCCAATTAATGAGTGAAGTAACGATATTACATAAGAATGAACAGATCTATAACAGGCCCAAATGAAATAACTAGATACCCAGCCTTACTGGGCCTTCATTACTTCTGACATAGCGTACTTAGGCCTTCAATAAAGAACCACACGATCACAGGTCCATAGGGGAGTCCAGACCCTTTTCAATGAGCCACACTACCAAGTGTTGCACCACTTGGAAATAACCAATACAGATACACAGTACAAGTAGAGTATTAGGGACAGTTTTGGAGGTTGAGGGAATGACTAGGACCAAACTCTAGTGTGTCAGTTCACAAGGGCCTCAATTGGACCCCGAGCAGTGCTTACACTAGGAAGGCCAACAATAGAACCTAAAATAGCCTTGGCTTTCAGCCGGCTAAGAATAGGATTTAGAATATCAAAGTAACAAGTAAGGAAATTGGACAAAAATTACCAAATTGATCATGTAGCACAACATGCTAGTAGGTTGAGCAAGGTTCACATAGAAAAGTACCACATAGACAACCTCATAGGAATTAGGAGAGGGGAATGGATTTGCAGGCACACATAGGTTATCATGCATAGATACATGAAGTTTAACTAGTTGAAACCTAAAGTTCTAAATTAAGTTAGGTCTAACCTAATGTCATATTAATCAATACTTAGATATGATGGAGGGGCACACACATTGTGATGATCATAGAAAGGATAGGGTAGCAAATGAACCAAAGCATACTGGAAAACATATTAGCATAGGAGCAAAATCATTGTTAATGGAAAAAATAGAGTGTTTGTCTTTTAGAAAACCAGGATAGCATTCCATGTTTAAAGTAGACTTAAGGCAACATTCCATAAATTTAAGGCTAATACACAAAGGAAAATTTCCATAATCCACAATGTTTCATCATGCATCCATTCTCTTCATCTTCAACATCACCACCATCACTACCCAACCCATCCGCCATCTCTAATGGAAACATGAACATTGACACTCCTGAATCCCAATCACATCTAAGTTTGTAAACAAACCATACCTTAACACACTCACCTCTCATAACATTCCATCTTCAAAGCCTACCCAATCTTACTCCTTAAACACTCGCCAAGATATAACAGAGGAAATAGAGGCACCTACTGACCCCTCCATTTTTATCCCACCCTCACTAGAAGAGAAAAATAGAATTTACGCTCCATGGCAACATGCAATTATTATTAAGGTGTATGGCCGTAAGATTGGACACTAAATACTTAGGCAAAAAATTTATCCCCTATGGAAACCAACTGAAAATCTTCCCCTTATAGAATTAGGTTCTGATTTCTTCCTCATCAAATTTCAAAAGGAGGAAAAGAAGATTCATGCCTTATAGGATGGACCTTGGTTTATGTTAGATCATTTTCTCTCCATTCGTCAATGGGAACCAAAATTTATGGCTTCAGAAACGAAAATCACATACTCCGCCATCTGGTTGCATCTCCCTGAATTACCTACTGAATTTTATGACCTTCAGATCCTTCAGAAGCTAGGAAATAAAATTTGTAAATTACTAACTGTTGATACTTGCATTTCTTCAACCACAAGAGGAAGATATGCAAGGCTATGTGTTGAAGTACCTTTGGATCAACCATTAGGAACACACATCTATATCGGAAACCACAAGAAAAATATCCTTTATGAAGGATTAAATATGCTATGCATCAATTGTGGTCGAATGGGCCATAATCAAAGAGCATGCACTTATCAAATCCAGGAAAGCAATCCCACAGACTTATCTTCAATGAACCAGTCTAACACTACAAACCCTACTTCTTCGACATTCCCATTTCCATCTACTGAAGAATGGAAAATTATTCAATTTCCAAGGAAATCAATCCTGAAAAGGATCCACCCCAAAGAAAACAATTCCCAATCAGTGTCAACTTCGTTTTCTCTTCATTCTCAACCATACGGTAACTATGTGAATTGCTTAGATGTATCAACCACACCTAACACATTATCTTTCACTAATCTAACTATTAATAGTACTAACCCTACTATTAAACATAAAACTCATACCAAACTTTCTCCATCACCTACTCTCACTACTAATAAATTGGCTTCCCTATTTGCTAATGAATCCACTACAGACAATTCCTCTATTAATCTTAATGAGAATAACGAATTAAACCCTTTAACTACCAATAAAATACTCTCCAGAGATATTAACCACTCGGCCAAATTAGAACACCCACAAAATCCAACACTTATCATAGCCCATGCACAATGACACGATACCCCACCCCACATGCAAAGCATATTACAACACCCAACCACATCACTCTTTGCAAATAACGGCATACCCTCCCCAACCATTAACCCTACTGTGTCTCCCATGCATCTAGCTAATGATGATCTCTCCACTTCTACCATTACAAAATCTCTATCTCAATCTAACACACAAACTCCAAATCCATCAATCCAACAGCCTTTATCCACCACTGATACAGCTTTCACTATAGACCAAGCTTCAATTCCGGTACAAAGCATTTTAAATCACTTACCCCTTCCTGTAGAATTAAAAGATGTTGCCATAAAACCTCAATCACCTACGCAGACAAAACAACGACACCAACAGGAAGAATATTCAGCGTCTACACCACCATCAAAATCCTACTCACTTCCTCTCTCACATCTAATAATGGAGCCCAACACAATCATCTACACTTCTCAAACACCACATGAACCAATAAATCCAGCATCTTGGCTCGAGATAGGCCTTCAGAATCATGGTCTCACCTTCCCAGTGGAGGTCAACAACTAAGAAGTGACAATTCTCATCAACAATCCGAGGGATCTTGCGCAAATTGTCACAGAGGGCATGAACCTAGGGATGGATATCTTTGGCAAGTACCATTGGTCTATTATGCAAGCTCCTTATCTTGCACCATACCAACCCCTACATGTCCTTACTCCAATTTGGGATCCAACTCACCTCCACCCCACCTTACTCTAATGCATTTTTACCCAACTCCCACTCCTACCACACCATTAACACAACCCTATACAGTTCCACAAACACACACACCACTATTGGAACCTGTTACACCTCCAGTTTTCTCTCCACAACAGTCAAAACCAAGCCATCCCGATCAACTCGCACAAAACATGGCATTTCAAGAAAAACTCGAAGTAGCAGTAGTCTACAACAGGGAAACACGACCCGTTCATGCATGGCTAGATGGAATCAAGGTATTTGTCCAGAAGGAGGAGTACGAAAGAAATATATACATAAGGTGCCCTCCAAATCTAATGACAACATCCTTTCGCATAAGGCCCACAACAAATCCAGATGTTGGAAAGTATGCAATGCTTCTACTGCCAACATTACGTCTACGTCCGGGGGAGACCAAAAGCACCCTGAGGAATACAAGGATCAGCCAAGTGCTCGACCCAAACAATAGCCATATGAATTTAATTATTTGGAATTATAGAGGAACTCAATCCACTAATTTTCGACATCACTTTCGGTCACTCCTTGATTACAACCGCCCTTCTTTGGTTGTTTTACTAGAAACATACTGTCAAGACCATCACGCTCTGAAGGAAGACTTTAATTTCACTGGAATGATAGAAGTGCTGCTACAGGCCAGTCGGGAGGTATTGTTATTTTATGGTTTTCTGATGTACTTACTATCGAACCAGTGGCAACCACTACCGAAAAAATCCACTTCCATATTCAGTTACACCCCTTTCCTTTTAAGTGGCTATTTACTGCCATATATGCTAGCAATAATTTAGATAATAGACAGACTCTATGGCAAAACCTTATGTGTTTGTATGATCATTACAAGGGTCCATGGATTCTAGGTGGGGACTTTAATGGAATAACTCATGCAAATGATAAATTTGGTGGCCTCCCAATTAATAATTCACGCTCTCACAAATTTTTGGATTGTATCAACTGTTGTCACCTTACTGATTTAGGTTACAAAGGAAGCCGTTATACTTGGACAAATGGTCGTCATCATAATTATAATAGTCTTGAACGTATTGATCGTATTATAGAAAATTATGAATGGCTAAGTCAATACCCTGAGGAACTTGTCACACATCTCCCACGTACTCATTCCGATCACTGTCCCCTTCTACTAGAATTACACCACTTACCATTATAGTTAAACAAGCCTGGCATGATAATTTACAATTTCTACCAGCAATTAATCATTTCACTAACATAGTCCAAGAATGGAATAAATCGACATTTGGTAATATTTTTAAACGTAAAAGAAAAATCTTGGCTGGATTAGGTGGTCCCCAATCATCTATCAACTATCCGCGTAGCACTTTGTTGCACAATCTGGAAAATCAATTAAGGACGGAATTCAATCATCTGCTCAATCTTGAGGAGGACTTTTGGAAATTAAAGTCCCGCATAAATTGGTTAAATTATGGCGATGCAAACACAAATTTTTTCCATTTCACAACTCTAAATCGTCGAAGGCATAATCGTATAAATGTATTACAAGATCAAAGGGGAAATTGGATAACTGATCCACATATCATTAAGAATAATATTAAAAATCATTAGCACACTCTTTTCACAACACAACAAACTGTTTCTACTACAACAAATACAAATACAACCCTTCAATGTACTAACTCAAGAGGATCGTTTTTGCTTAACTAAACCCTTATAAGACTATGAAATTATCAATGCAGTTCACTCCTTTAAACCTTTAACAGCTCCTGGACCAGATGGTCTACACCCTTTCTTCTATCAAAAATATTGGGACACTATAGGCAACTCCGTCAAATATTTTTGCCACAAAGTTTTTCTTGACCATCAAAACAACTCGCTTATTAATACAACTCTTATTTTCCTGATTCCTAAAAACATGCATGCTTCTTCCATATGCAATATCGACCCATCAGCCTTTGTAATACTATTTACAAGATTATTACAAAAATAATCGTAAATAGACTAAAACCCATTATGGAGCATATTATTCATCCAACTCAATCTAGTTTCCAGAAAAATAGAAGAGTTGCTGATAATGCCCTTATTGTCCTAGAAATTATTATAAGATTCCAAAAAATGAAGGGAAACAATTTAAATATGCTCCTCCAATTGGACCTTGGAAAGGCCTTCGACAACTTAGAATGGTCATTCATACATAATACTTTAATCACCCTAAATTTCCCCCAACTTTTACTAAATTAATTATGTCTTGCATAAAAACTACTTCTACTTCCATTATTATTAATGAAAATCCTACGGATTACTTCACACCCACGAGAGGCATTAGACAGGGAGACCCTCTATCACCTTATCTGTTTATCATCTTCCTTGAAATGCTTTCGTGCAAAATAAATACAGCAGTTGATTACCATACTTGGGTACCACTCTCCCTTGCTAAAATGAGACTTCAGATAACTCACTTAGTTTTGCTGACGATATTATTCTCACAGCAAAAATTACAGCCCACACTTGTCAATCAATTGTCAATACTATTACTCACTTTAGACATCACTCCGGACAAACTATCAACTTTGACAAATCAAAAAAAAATTCTCAAAAAATTGCAGAACGACTACACGAACATATGTATTGCAACTCTTTCATATGAATGAAGGAAAACGTTTTGGTAAATATTTAGGGTATCTTTACAAAGAAACCCTCAAAAAGGGACTACCAATTCTTACTTGGCACTTTCAAAACTAAATTAGCAGGTTGGAAAACCAACTTTCTATCAAAAGCGGGACGGACCATGTTAATTCGTTCTACTTTAAACAAACTTCCAAATCACCTCATTCAATACATTAAAATTCCCAATTATATATTGTCCTATGTCACTCGCTACCAACGAAATTTTCTCTGGGGTACCACTCCACAAAAAAAAATTATATCTCATTAAGTGGTTTAACGAGACTACTATAACACAAACTTTAGATCAAGGGGGACTAGGTATACAAAACCTAGCTACTAAGAATCAAGCCTTACATGCAATTCTTGCATGGAGACTATTTAAAAATCCTCATCAACTCTAGGCAAAGGTGCTACTACATAATTATTTATGACCATCACACTCAATCAAAAAACATGTCTCCTCCACCTGGAGAAATATTATGCGGGGATGGTCCTACTTCCGTTAGGATATAAATGGAATCTTATATTGGTCTGATTCTGGAATTACACCAAATTCTACAATTCGCACTTCCATATTTGGACCTCTCCCTCGTCATGAGGAGCAAAAACTTGTCTCTGACTACTACTACAATCACAAATAGAATTTGGAGAAACTACCTTTCATACTACCAACTCACCTACAAACCACTCTCACAGATATATACGTGCCTCTCACCCATAACCTATGATCAAATTTACTGGGCTCTTACACCAAATGATCTTTTCTCTGTCAAATCTGTCAACACTGCTCTAATGATTACCACCACTTCATAGTCCTCCTACAAGTGGATCTGGAGACTTCCAATTCCACCAAAAATATCCTTCTTTCTCTGGTTGCTATGCCACAACCGACTCCCAACGGCTGAGTACCTTTCACGATTAGGTATCCTCAATTCGCCTATATGTCCACAGTGTCATATGGCTCCTCAAACAATCATCCATCTCTTTCTCGAATGCCCTAATGCAATTCAGGTATGGGATTTCCTCAACTTCTCATTTCCACCTCAGAGTTCTACTATACCACAAACTGATAATACACACTAGTTATACCAATTTATTCATACACAATTACCATTCACTCCTCATAAAATTCCGTCTACAACACTTTTACCTTTTGCAATATGGCATCTTTGGATTATAAGGAACAAGACCACTCTCGACCATCAAATAATTCCTTTAAATATTCCCTCTCTCCTAAATATGGCAGCTGAATATTACTTTTTATCAAATTACAAATTAACTAACAATTCTGTAACACCTCTATACATCAAATGACACCCACCAAATGCTTCTAACTACAAACTCAACATTGATGGGTCTTGCTCATCTATGAAGCAACAATATGATATTGGTGGATTTTTTTGAAACCGCCAAGGAAACTGGCTCATGGGATTTGCAGGCAAATCCAACCCATGCTCAAGTATTCAGACAGAACTCCTTGCATTACTTATAGGGCTGAAACTTGTTGTGCAACAGCATCTCTCACCCATCATCATTGAGACAGATGCACATGAAATCATCGGTATGTTTACATCAACTAATAGGCACTACACTAATATTATTAATGATTGCAGGTTGTTACTCCTACTGCTGGATAATCCTCCTATACAATATATCTACAAAGAGCAAAATTGTGTTGCAGATAGTTTAGCCAAATATGGAGCCATGCATGCACAGGAGCACTGCATACTTTTTGGGAGACTACCACCTTTTGCTGAGCCTTCTTATCACCGAGATCACAACTGCACATTACAAAGGATGCTTGTTAAATTAAACACAAGCAACCCAACACAACCGCTCTCTGCTACAACTACTTTGTGTAATAGTATTGTTCTATCTAGTACTAATAATAGCAGTGTTCTATATTCTACTAACTATCTTTCTAGTAACGATTCCCATACTGGGGTCTTTGTAGTAAACTATAGCTTAGTAACTACGATGCATCTCCTGCATCTTGTAAAATGTACTCATGTACCTGTTTAATTTCTTATAATATCAGTACATCTTTTCGACCAAAAAAAAGTGTTGGGTGGGGGAATACTTCCTGACTTGTAATTATATAAAATATTGATTGTTATTATTTTGTTTTTTTAGCTTATTTTGGAACTCACATAGTCTCATTAGCTAGTTAAATGAAAACAAAATTAGAAAAAGCTCGGACTTGTCCCGACGATGGATTTGTTGGACTATGTTCATGAGGGATGAAAGTTTTATTAAAATAAATACCTGTTGATACTTTTCCTCGAATTATTTTCAAACTTGTATATATACTTTCAAAATCACTCCTTACAGTAACTGGTATTTTCTCACATCTTTCGTATTTTTATCAGATTATTTTACTGTTCATTTAACACTTTGTATTCCACAATTATTCATAAATGATATAATTTCAAATCATTTTCTTTCTCAACATGTTATTTATATCTTATTTAATCCCTTAGGATTTTATTATTTCACAAATTAGCCAATATTGGCATTATTTAGTTAATTTCAGCAGTTTTTGCGATTATAGCACAAATGTGCATTTATACTATTTTAAAGTCAATAAATGATCATTTATAATTTTTGTATCTTATTCAATCACCTTAATTTCATTTATTTGGTCTCAATTTATTTTTTTACACAATTATTAGCTATTTTATTAATTAATTAATTATCTTATTTAATTGGGTATTTAACGTTTAGCTCATTTCTATTTAAATTATAACCAGTCTTAAACCCAACTCACCTGAACCTTTAATACCTAACCAACCCATCCCAAAACCCGTTCATACCCGGCCCAACCCTACACGTGATCTGAACCGTTAATCAAATGAGATCAACGGTCCAGATCAATGTTACCCTAATTAACTCTCAATCACTACCCCCCTCCGACACCTCATTCTCTCAACACTCATTCTCTCTCTATCTCTCTCTATTACTCTCTTGTTCTCTCTACAAGACTCCTTTGGCTTCTCTTCTCCGATGGAGTCCGGTCATCTTCTCCGGCTGGTTCTCTCCCTATAAACATGGCTCTTCATCGTCTCATGGCTATTTATCCACTTTGCACTGGTCCAGCGATACTCTGGGCTCTCAGGCGAACCTGGAGTGGTCCAACTCATCTCCTATGGTCCCATGCCACTTTCCAGCCTCCCCGGCCGTTTGAGTAAGGATTAAGACCTGTTCCGGCTTAGGCCGGTGCCGTCTTTGAGGTTCTTCCTACTTCTCTGGGTTCCACGAAACCCTAACCCTATGTCTTTCGATTAATTCTAGATCTACTTTAGATCTATAGTTACGAAGTTTTTTTATGTTTTTCCCTGAAAACTTTAATCTTTAAATGATCTTTCAATTTTTAAAACTAGGGTTTCACAAAACCCTTTCAAAAATTAATTTCTTTTACTTCTGCTTAAATGGTATTCTATGCTTTTCTCTGTTAATACATTTTGATTCAAAGCTTCTTACTGAAAACCCCCAATTTTTAGGGTTTAAGTCTGTCTTGTTTGCTATGTTTAGCCAATCTGTATACTTCTCCTAGCTAATCTCTATGTGCTCTATGTTTCTTACTCTAATTCATGGTTAGGTTTCCTGAATTTCTACTATTCCTCTCGCTTAGGGTTTCTCTGAACTCTGGTGCTGATTATCGTTTAGTAGGTCTGATTATTGATTTAATGGTTGTTTATCTGATACTCCTTACTGACTTTGTGTATCTATTTGCATAGGTGTGATGTTTTCTTCGAACCTATGATTTTGTATGTTCTGTACTGATTTTTCGAATTGTTTCCCTTGATTGTGTGATGTTTTTCCTTGATTATGGTTGATTCCCTGTGATTTCAATTACAGTCGAGATTCCCTCGACTAATTTTCAGAATTAAACTCGTACTTTTCTTTGTGAATATGCGATTAGTTTTACTTTCCTTAATTATGTTTTATGAACCCGATCTTTATTACATACTCCACGCTTTTACTACCCCCGTTATGGTAAAATTACACTAGTTGATTCCTTTCCTTTATTTAACTCTGATTGGCCCGTTTGAACTTGACTCCCTAATTAAAGGGGGTCCAGGCGTTTAATAATACTGATTGGTTATTATTTCCATAATTATGTTAGACTAATCATTCCTTACCTTATTCTCTTTACTCGTTTTTAGAATTATAAACACCCTACTCTCTTTAGCATAAGATAACCAATAGATACACGAACACACACACAAACATCACTCATATTGCTCTGAACTCTCACTTGCTTTGCTGCATATTCTCTCTTGTTCTTCTGGCTACTCAGTCGGCTGAAAGCCAAGGCTGAATAACTTATTTTTGCTTTATTGCTCTGCATACCACTGTCCTATTGCTCTACTTCTCTGCACCTTGCTATTCTATTCTTACTCCTAACTGGTATGTTTCTAGTTTAAGTTTATAGAATCCAACTCAACATGTTTCTCACGTCTACTTGTCTTTGTGATTCCCCTTTCCCTTTAATATAACATGCCTATTGCTTTCCCTTATACGTTTCCATCATGAATCTTCCTGACTCCTGACACTATGAACATGTACCCCCTAATACTTAGTTATTATGTAAATCCTAATCTTGGACCTATATGTGACTCTGTTTGACACCCCCTCAATCTAATGCTGCTAGATTCCTAGCATGGACATTCTGTGATAATTAGGTTGTGATTATTTAAACTATATAGCACTAGCCTAAGGACTATTTGTGTGCAAGTCTGCTTCTACTATGTGACTTATTTGTCCCCCAGGCTCCTATCCCTATTTGTGTTTTCTTCCTAAACCATGTATGTTCTGGGTTGCTGATTGTCCTGTTTTCTTTCTTCTCCAAACCAGTTTTCATAATACAAACTCTCATGTTGTTCTCTGAAGCTATTTTCAAAACAGTTATTTCAAAAGCTACTTTTCAAACTCAACTCTTTTCTAAGCTATAGGCACATCTCACTACTCTTAATTCTAAGTTCAGCCCCCTTCGTGTGAGCACTGCCTTGGGGACCATTTGAGTACCCATTTAACTCTGACGCACAAGGATGGTATTCCACACTGCACTTACTCATTCTTGGCTAGGGTACTTGGGTGTGAGCACTGCCTGGGGTCCTCTGAGATCCTTAGGAACTCTGACACAACTGGGTTACAAAGGGCCATGGCATATGGCACATTTGGATCTGGATACTTGGGCCTACTATTAGGCTCTCTATCGTAACTTCTTATTTTGATTTTTGTGTAATTCGTGCAAGGCTGGTTTGTAATAATTAATTGTAAAAACAGTTATGGGCTGGATAGTGAAATGAGCGGGGTTGTGCATGCTTAGTATAATTATGGGTAGAACCCGTGCTATTGGATTTATTTTGTATATGTGTGCAATAGCTACCATGCTTAGGAATACTTTCCATGCATGCATTAGAGAACATGTTTTAGGCCCGTTTATCTCAGCATCTTTGCCATACTCATGCCTCACTTAGAAATTATGTTCGTAGTTAAATAACTATAAAATGGTTGTTATAATGTTACTGTCTCTGCATCTCTACGATCACCATGTCTAGAAATCTTGTTTTAGGTTAAAAACATTAATCGTCAATATTTGCATTAGAGATCATATTACCCTAGGAATTCATTCTCAGCATGCTCATATTACCTATGCCAAACTCATGCGTTAAGGACATACTGCTATTTGCATTAGAAATCATGTGCTAGGTTCAACAACTTAACTACGCTTCTGTATTTCCTATTTCGAGTCGAAAAGATGTGTTAATAAGTAAATTCCGCCCTAAAAAAATAATAGATCCTGATTTCTGAAAACGTTTGTGCATTTAAAAAAACATGCGTAGATTTGCATCATTCTACACCCTGTATGCATTTAGATATCCTGTTTTGTAGGACACTGCATTCACATTAGCTTAAATACTCACTCCTTTACCACGATTAAGTCTAAACAGGATAACGGGAGTTTGTTAAGCCCTCCTAGGCAATAATTAGGCATTAAGTTTATTAAAAATGGGAAAATGTCTCTTTGCATTGTTTGGCTAATTACATATCAGAGTTCATAGTTTAGAACTTGTAAAAAGATCTCTTCTGAAACTCAGTAATCAGACTGCCCAATTAATGTATTCTCACTTAGACATCCTGCCTTAGGTTCTGAAATTTAAAGACCTCTTTGTGTTTGAATCATGCTAGTTATGTGTATTAATTTGTGGAGGAATTCATGAGCATCATATATGCTCCTGTGTGTTCCCTATAATTACAGTCCTAAATGTTTTATTTGTCGCTTAGAATTTGTCCTTTAAACCTATGGGTTCTGCCTAGTACCTACCCTTTAGGATAGTAGTCCTAACTTCCTCCAAGACTGATAAGATGGGACAGGTAATAGCAAGTAATAGAATCTGTAACAACCATACGCTTTAATTACCTTCACGGGGTGGGAAGGGTAGAATATGGATATGATGACCGGTGCGCTACTACCACGTGTAGCCCCCTTCGAGGAGTGATTACCGTATATCGCATTGATGTGATCCGTATTACTTTAAACCTAGGATATTTTCTCAAATGTTTACTTCTAATTTCTTTTAAACATTCAATATATAACGACCCGACAAGTTGTTCCATTTGATTTACCCTGTTTCCCCCATTCTACATTTGTTATGTATTCCTAGCCTGTTTTTATTGTGTTGGGTCAGTTGGTTTGGGTCCGGAGTTATTATGGTGAGACTTGAGGCATTTAGTCTCTCTAAGTAGCCTAATAGTTGAGAAAGTCAACTGAGAGTTTACTTATTGGTAAACAACCTCNTTGGGTTCGGTGTTGTCTTGCTGAGAGCAGAGGCACTTAATCTCTTAAAGTAGCTTAATAGTTGAAAATTCAAACTAGGAGTTGACTTATTGGTAAACGACCCCAGAATGCGGATTTTATGGCTCGGATAGCTTCGTTGGGTGATTTGGGACTTAGGAGTGTGTTCAGAATATTTTTGTGATGTCCGGTGTAGAATTAGGCTGGAATTGGCGAAAGTTAGTTTTTGGTGATTTCCGGTCGGCAATGGAAAATAGGCTATCAGGGTCGGAATGGAATTCCAGAAGTTGGAGCAGGTTTGTAATGTCATTTTGGATATGTCTGCAAAATTTCAGGTCAATCGGATGTGTTTTGGTTGGTTTCGGCGTAATTGGCGAAATTTGGAAGTTTTCAAAGTTCATAGGCTTGAATTTGATGCGATTTTGGTGTTGTTGCATTATTTTTGGTGTTTCGAAGGCTCGACTAAGTTTTAATGATGTTATGGGATATTTTGGTATGTTTGGTTGAGGTCTCGAGGGCCTCGGGTTTGTTTCGGGTGATTAACGGACCAATTCTTGGCTTGAAAAATGGGCAGATTTGTTGCTGGTGTGAGGTTCTGGTTTCCTTCTACGCGATCGCGGGAGGATGTTTGCGATCGTGTAGAGTAAAATTGTGGGGCAGGAATTTTGTTCTATGCGATCGCGTGGTTAGGATTGCGATCGCATAGGTTGGGCAGGATAAGCAGTGCGATCGCGTGGGTGGTTCTGCGATCGCATAGGGTATTTTGGGGCGCGTATATGGGGTGATGAATTGTTCTATGCGATCGCGTGTATTGGTCTGCGATCGCATTGGTTGGTTGGTCTGTGCATCGCGATCGCGTGCCAAGGTTCGCGTTCGCAGTGAAGGAAATTTTATAGTTGGGCAGAATGTTTTAAAAGGCCTGTTGTGCAAAATTGGCTCATAATTCCTCCATTGTTCACGAGTTGGGAGACATTTTGAGAGGGGATTGAAGGGAATCACTTGGAGGTAAGTTTCTTAACTTCATAAATCATTTATATGTCGATTTCTAAGTGATTAAACCATAGAATTTGCTGGAATTAAACCGAAATTGGGGGAAGAAGGGGTGCATGGGAAATTCATTCTTCTTTTGAGGATTTTAGTGGGCCATTGTGGTCCGATTTTAGTGTTCTTGGTATGTTTAGAATCGTGGGAGGATGAGGATTCTAATGATGTAAAAAATTTTGAATTCCAAGATGTGGGTCGGGGCTCGATTTGGCTGAATTTCGAGATTCTTGTGCAATTTGATAGTTTTCGATTGACTTGAGTTCCTTTGATATATTGATGATGTTATACTGGTTTTGGCTAGATTCAGAGCAATAGGGAGCCAGTTTGAGGGGAAAGAGCATTAGAGACTAGTGTTGTGGCCCGGTAGAGGTAAATAATGGTTATAAATTTTGTCCTGAGGGTATGGAACCCCGGACTACATAATTCTCACTAATTAGTGAAAGGCGCACATGTCGGATGACGAGTATGTGGCGCATACTGATTTTTGGATTTGATTAGGTCCTCTCCGCGGCAACTAATGAGTTGCATATTTTACTCAAAACCTAATGTTAAATTATGTTCTAAATATTTTTGAAATATTTGGGCTATAAGCCGTGTTTAGAGCCTCGTGCCGATCTGTTTAGACCCCTTGGGGGATTTTTGCTGTTGTTTTTCCTCCCTATTTGTTGATGATTTCACTCAGCCTCATTGTGCATACTGGTTTTCGAAACTCAGCCTGATTTACACTATATGACCATTAAAATGATGTTAAGGGTCGAGTACCTTGTTTTACTGATTTGCCCGAGGGGCCTTTCGAGTGGTTCTGGTGAGTGTGGCCGAGGGCCAAGAGTGATGGTGATGTACTGAGTGATATTAGCGTTTGGGTTGAAGGAGCCCCTCCGGAGTCTGTACACACCCCCAGTGAGCACACCGAGTGTCGAGTGACGAGTGATTGGGAGGCATGAGTGAATGTGAGGTGATGAGTGATGGTGAGGTGCTGAGTGACTGTGAGGCATGCCCGAGGGGCTGATTGTGATACATGTTTTTGCCCGTGGGGATACTTATGATTTTACTACATTCATTTGCATACTAAATCTTTCGGTTTGAAGTGTTTAAAAATGTGCATTCTTTAAAGGACTTTTTGTGAAGTTGGTTTTAAGGCATGATGATTTTTTATATCTATGTTTATATTATTGGAAAGTAAGGTTGTGTATATTGTGATTTGATGGCATTGATTTTTGTGTGTTTGCTTGCCGCTTAGACTTGATTTAATTTCATTACTACTGAGTTGGCGTACTCACATTACTCCCTGCACCTCTGTGTGCAGATTCAGGTGCAGATATCGAGCCTTAGCCATTTATTCCGTGCGGATCTGGATTGCGGGATATAGAGGTAGTTGTTCAGCGTCCGCAACATCTCTATTTTTTCCTTCTTGTTGTATCCAGCTTTCATTCAGAGGTTTTGTATTATAATAGTATATTTTGGCTTATTCTTCTAGATACTCATGAGTTGTTGGTTGTGGGTTTTGGGGTTGGTGGTGCTGTATATTGGCCTATTATATTCAAAAATTTCTGTATATTTTATGAAATGCTTGAAACTTTATTGGGGTTTTTAAAAGAAATTGCGAACATGCGGTAGTTGGCTAGCCTAGTTCCACGATAGGCGCCCTCACAGTCGGTTTAGGATTTGGGGTCGTGACAGATTAGTATCGGGGCCTAGGTTACATAGGACTCAACGGTCATGAGCAGGCTTAGTAGAGTCTTGTGGATCGGTACGGAGACGTCTGTACTTATCATTGAGAGGCTGCCGAACTTTTAGGAAATATTTCTATCCTTATTGAACTTTTTCGTGCTGATCTATTGATTCTTGAAATTTGAACTTACGTTGTTTCATTCTCTCACATATGTTGAGGACACGCCATACCGATCAGAGTGACCAGTCACCGGCTAGACCAGCGAGAGGTCGAGGTCGTGGTAGAGGTAGGGGCCAGCCCGCGCAGCACCGGGGCAGTACCTCAGGATCCCCTTATCGATCATCATCAGGTTCCCGCCGATGATGTCCCAGCGGGGCAGGCTCAGGCACCAGCAGTGCCTATGGTTATTCCGGGTTTTCAGGAGACCCTGTCTCAGATATTGATAGTATGCACCAATTTGGTTCAGGCAGTCGCCATGTCTTCTACTGCAACCACAGCTCAGGCCGGGGGGCAATCAGACTCCAGCTGCCCGGGCACCTGAGCAGCCTTCACAGGGTATTCAGGCACCGGGAGCAGCCCCAACTCAGCCAATTGCTCCGATCCAGGATTATGTGGTCCCTGCTATGCCTGAGGACGAGCAGCGCAGGTTAGAGAGATTCAGCAGACTTCAGCCTTCGACTTTCAGCGGTATAGAGGGCGAGGATGCCCAGGGATTTCTAGATAGGTGCCAGAGGATACTGCGTACCGCGGGTATTTTGGAGACCAGTGGGGTCTCATTTGTTACATTTCAGTTTGCAGGTGCTGCCTTTACCTAGTGGGAGTCATTTGAGAGGCGTAGGCCGGTTGGTTCAGCACCTCTCACCTGGCAGCAGTTCTCCACGATCTTTCTGGAGAAGTATATTCCTCAGTCCCACAGAGAGGAGCAGCACAGGAAGTTTGAGCAGCTGTGCCAGGGAGAGTCATCAGTTACTCAGTACGAGATAAGGTTTTCCGAGTTGGATAGGCATGCTTCTGAGATTATGCCTATTGATAGGAAGAGGGTGAGGAGGTTTGTAGGTGGTCTTTCTTATCAGCTTCGGATATTTATGACTCGGGAGAGAGTATCGGGTGCTTCGTTCGAGCAGGTTGTTGACATAGCTCGAGATATTGAGTCTATTCGCCGCCAGGAGCGGGAGGAGAGGGAAGCCAAGAGGCCTCGTGGTTCGGGCAGCTCTAGTGGTGCTCCCTTTAGGGGACAATTTCACCAGGGTAGGGGCCGTTCATCCAGGCCTCCTCATTCAGGCCGCCCAGCATATAGTAGTGCACCCTCGGGGCAGGGTACCCGTGGTTCTTAGTCAGGCCGTACTTCATTTGGTTCCCTCCCAGGTTAGAGTGCAGCTCGAGCACCTCCAGTTCAGGGTTATTCCATGCAGGAGTCTTCTAGTGGCCGTACGGGTGCTAGGGGTTTCTATCAGTCCCCGCCTCCAGCTCCAGGGAGCTATTTTGAGTGTAGAGAGTTCGGGCACGGGTGGAGGCAGTGTCCCACCCGTTCCGATGGATCTTCTCAGTAGCGGGGCCAACCCTCGACTTCAGCTCTAGTCACTTCACCACCCGCCCAGGCAGCTAGGGGTGGTGGTCAGTCAGCCAGAGGTCGCCCTAGAGGGGGAGGTCGAGCAGGGGGCGGTCAGGCTCGCATGTATGCATTTCCAGCCAGGCCGGATACTATAGCCTCAGATGTCGTGACTGCAGGTATTGTTTCAGTCTGTTTCCGTGATGCCCTGGCTTTATTTGACCCTGGTTCTACATATTCAATGTTTCTTCATATTTTTCCAGTTTTCTGGATGTGCCCCGTGAGTCTCTAGTCACCTCTGTTCATGTGTGGACTCCGGTGGGCGATAGTGTTGTTGTGGACCGTGAGTATCGGTCATGCATGATATCTATTGGGGGTCTGGAGACCCGAGTGGACCTACTGTTGCTCAGCATGGTCGATTATGACGTGATATTGGGCATGGATTGGTTATCTCTGTTCCATGGTGTTCCTGATTGTCACGCTAAGACCGTGACCTTAGCCACGCCGGGTTGTCCGAGGGTTGAGTGGAGAGGTTCTTCTGAGTATATGCCTATCAGGGTGATTTCTTACCTGAAGGCTCAGCGTATGGTTGAGAAAGGGTGTTTATCTTATTTGGCCTTTCTGAGAGATGTCGGTGGTGAGACTCCCGCTATTGAT
Organism: Nicotiana knightiana; assembly: GCA_005239525.1. NCBI lineage: Eukaryota > Viridiplantae > Streptophyta > Magnoliopsida > Solanales > Solanaceae > Nicotiana > Nicotiana knightiana. The sequence goes on along the minus strand of ML412491.1, from coordinate 72,954 downwards.
TCAGTTCTTGTGGTCCGTGACTTTCCAGATATGTTTCCTGCAGAACTGCCAGGCATGCCACCTGATATGGATATTGATTTTGGTATTGACTTGGTGTCAGGGACTCAGCCTATTTCTATCCCACCTTATCGTATGGTACCAGCGGAGCTTAAGGAATTGAAGGAGCAGCTTTAGGAACTCTTGGATAAAGGGTTCATTCGGCCTAGTGTGTCCCCCCGAGGTGCACCTGTGTTATTCGTAAAGAAGAAGGATGGGTCCATGCGTATGTGTATTGACTATCGGCAATTGAATAAGGTTATGGTGAAGAACCGGTATCCCTTGCCCCGCATTGATGATTTGTTTGACCAGCTTCAGGGAGCCAGAGTGTTTTCCAAGTTTGATTTGAGATCTGGGTATCATCAATTGAGGATTCGGGATTCTGACATTCCGAAGACTGCTTTCAGAACCAGATATGGTCATTATGAGTTCTTGGTTATGTCATTTGGGATAACCAATGCCCCAGTTGCGTTCATGCAATTGATGAACAGCGTGTTTCAGCCTTATCTTGATTCCTTCGTCATTGTGTTCATTGTTGACATCCTTGTTTATTCTCGTAGCCAGGAAGAGCATGCTCAACATTTGAAAGTTGTGTTACAGAGGTTGAGGGAGGAGAAGCTTTATGCGAAATTCTCCAAGTGTGAGTTTTCGCTTGGTTCGGTAGCTTTCTTGGGGCACGTGGTGTCTAGTGCGGGGATTCAGGTTCATCCAAAGAAGATAGAGGCGGTGCAGAACAGGACCAGACCGTCCTCAGCTATAGAGATTAAGAGTTTCCTTGGTTTGGCGGGTTATTACCGTCTCTTTGTGGATGAATTTTCTACTATTGCTTCGCTTCTGAACAGATTGAACCAGAAGGGTGCTCCATTCCGCTGGTCTGATGAGTGTGAGGATAGCTTTCAGAAGCTCAAGTCAACATTGACTACAGCTCCAGTACTATTTTTGCATGCTGGTTCGGGTTCTTACATAGTCTATTGTGATGCTTCTAGTGTTGGTTTGGGAGCGGTATTGATGCAGGACGGTAGGGTGATTTCCTACGCGTCCAGACAGTTGAAGGTGAACGAGAAGAATTATCCAATGCACGATCTTGAGTTAGCTGCCATTGTTCATGCCTTGAAGATTTGGCGGCATTATTTGTATGGAGTGCAGTGTGAGATTTTCACTAATCATCGTAGTTTGCAGTATCTTCTGAGGAAGAAGGACTTGAATTTGCGTTAGAGGATATGGTTAGATCTCCTCAAGTATTATGACCTCACTATCTTATATCATCCGGGGAAGGACAATGTAGTGGCCGATTCCTTGAGTCACAGAGCAGAGAGTTTGGGGAGTCTAGCCTACCTTCCAGTAGCAGAGCTGCCATTAGCCCTTGATGTTCAGACCTTAGAGGGTAAGTTGGTGAGATTGGATCTATCAGATCCCCCGGGGGTGTTGGCTTATGTAGCCTCCAGTTCTTCTCTTTACGATCAGATTAGAGCACGCCAGTATGATGATCCATATTTGCTTGTTCTTCAGGATATGTTCCGTCGCGGTTATGCCAAGGAAGTGGTTATTGGTGATGACGGGGTCATGAGGATGCAGGGCCGGATTTTCGTGCCCAATGTAGATGGGCTTCGAGATTTGATTCTAGCAGCGGCTCATAGTTCGCAGTATTCCATCCATCCGGGTGCCGCGAAGATGTATCAGGATTTGAGGCAGCATTGTTGGTTGAGGAGGATGAAAAAGGATGTTGTGGAGTTTGTGGCTCGGTGTCTCAACTGTCAGCAGGTCAAGTATGAGCACCAGAGGCCTGGTGGATTGCTTCAGGTATTTGATATTCCGGAGTGGAAGTGGGAGCGGATCACCATGGACTTCGTAGTTATACTCCCACAGACTTCGAGGAGGTTTGATGCTATATGGGTTATTGTGGATCTGCTGACCAAGTCCGCGCACTTCATTCCTGTTGGTACTACTTATTCTTCGGAGAGGTTAGCTGGGATTTATATTAGGGAGATTTTCCGATTGCATGGGGTTCTAGTTTCTATCATTTCCGAAAGAGGTACTCAGTTCACATCTCAGTTTTGGAGAGCCGTGCAGAGAGAGTTGGGTACTCAGGTCGATTTGAGCACAGCATTTCATCCTCAGACTGACGGGCAGTCGGAGCGTACCATTCAGATTTTGGAGGATATGTTGCGTGCTTGTGTGATTGACTTTGGTGGTTCATGGGACCAGTTTCTGCCACTAGCAGAGTTTTCATATAATAACAGCTATCAGTCGAGTATCTAGATGGCTCCTTATGAGGCTTTATATGGTAGGAGGTGCACGTCTCCGGTTGGTTGGTTTGAGCCGGGCGAGGCTAGGCTATTAGGCACAGACTTGGTTCAGGATGCCTTGAGTAAGCCGAAGTTGATTCAGGAGCGGCTTAGCACGGCGCAGTCTAGGCAGAAGATTTATGCGGACCGGAAGGTCCCAGATGTGTCTTTCGTGGTTGGGGATAAGGTGATGTTGAAGGTATCACCCATGAAGGGTGTTATGAGATTCGGGAACAGGGGGAAGCTGAGTGCCAGGTTCATTGGGCCATTTGAGGTGCTTCAGAGGGTTGGGGAGGTGGCTTATAGGCTTGCTATGCCTCCCAGTTTATCGAGTATTCATCCAGTATTCCATGTTTCGATGCTACGGAAGTATGTTGGTGACCCTTCCCATGTTTTGGACTTCAGCACGGTTCAGCTCGAGGGTGATATGTCATATGAGGTTGAGCCAGTGGCTATTTTGGGTCGACAGGTCAGGAAGCTGATGTCCAAGGATATAGTTTCAGTGAAGGTTCAGTGGTGAGGGCAGCCAGTGGAGGATGCCACCTGGGAGACCGAGCGGGATATGCGGGAAAGATATCCTCACTTATTCGAGACTCCAGGTATTTTTCTAGACCCGTTCGAGGAGAAACATTTGTTTAAGAGGGGGAGGATGTAACGACCTGGCCGGTCCCTAGTGAGCGCACCGAGTGCCGAGTGACGAGTGATTGGGAGGCATGAGTGAATGTGAGGTGCTGAGTGATGGTAAGGTGCTAAGTGACTGTGAGGCATGCCCGAGGGGCTGATTATGATATATGTTTTTTTCCCGAGGGGATACTTATGATTTTACTACATTCATTTGCATACTAAATCTTTCGGTTTGAAGTGTTTAAAATTGTGCATTCTTTAAAGGACTTTTTCTGAAGTTGGTTTTAAGGCATGATGATTTTGTATACCTATGTTTATATTATTGGAAAGTAAGGTTGTGTATATTGTGATTTGATGGCATTGATTTTTGTATGTTTCCTTGCCGCTTAAACTTGATTTATTTTCATTACTACTGAGTTGGCATACTCACATTACTCCCTGCACCTCTGTGTGCCGATTCTGGTGCAGATATTGAGCCTTAGCTATTTATTCCGCGCGGATCCGGATTACGGGATATAGAGGTAGATGTTCAGCGTCCGTAGCATCTCTATTTTTCCCTTCTTGTTGTATCAAGCTTTCATTCGGAGGTCTTGTATTATAGTAGTATATTTTGGCTTATTCTTCTAGATGTTGATGACTTATTGCCTCCGGCTTTTGGGGTTGGTGGTGCTGTATATTGGCCTATTATATTCAATAATTTTTGTATATTTTATGAAATGCTTGAAACTTTATTGGGGTTTTTAACAGAAATTGCGAACATGCGGTAGTTGGCTAGCCTAGTTCCACGATAGGCGCCCTCATGACCGGTTTAGGATTTGGGGTCGTGACACAATAAAACTCCAATACTTGTTTGAGATCCCCTCTTATGTGAGCCTTGCTTGTTATTTGCTTAGTGTCTGAATTCACAAAAACATTTGGCCGGGACCCAGAGTTGTGGATCCTGAGGGGTGCCTAACACCTTCCCTTTGGGATAACTTCAAGCCCTTACCCAATATCTGGTAATGTAAACTAGTTCATGAGTTAACTACTCAAGGTGCCCTAATGCACCATAAAAATCATTAGGTGGCGACTCTTCCTTTAACTTCTTCCTTCCAAAGGAGTTTGTCCGAAATGTCAAGAAACCGATTTCCGCACCCAAGCCCCTTTTGGAGGGGGGGCGATGGAAGAAAAGGGGGCACGATAGCATGGCGACTCTGCTGGGGATTATAGGCTTTTATAATTTCAAATTGTTTCGTGAATTTATGCCTTTATTTTAAATACTCTCACCCTTTCCTATTCCCTTTGCATGCAATTAACTGCTTACATCGAGTATTTATTTTTTTCAAAACGTAACTGACATGTCTCTTTGTTTCCTTTTTGTAACTGCTTTAAATCATTATTGCTATTTTTACTGCTTTCTTTAACGTGCAAATACGTGACAACTTGTTTTAAACACTTATTGCATAAATCATACTAAACATTCATACTCCACCCGTACCAAAAAAAATACTATAGCAACGCTTGATGATTAGTTGCGCCCTTCCTTTATTATCACCCCCTAAATTCGGAAAGGCTTATTAGCGGTAAAACCAGTTGATCAGCGGTGCAGTCGACGGTTCCGTGCCTTTCCCCTTTGAGTTCTCCGCTTAGAGGTACCAGTCTAAAACCACATAGAAACCTTACTCTGTCGAACCGTTACATGCATCATGGTCAGACCTAGTCAAAGCTACAGTGTTATCTACACGATAGCTTTTAAGATAGCCTTATCCAAAAGTCCACCGGGTTTCCCTGAACCCAAACGGACGCCCTCACGTTCTATGCATTTATTTGGAGAACTAAATGTTTCTTGCTACTTATTGCCGTTAAATAGTCGATTCCGGTGGGGGTAAGGGCCTAACCTATTTGTTTTGCAGAAAAAAATGAGGCACGAAGTCACCATATTCGGCATGGTCTCCAACATTCACCCAAAATTGTTGAGTTGGTGGGAGGATTTACACTCTAGCGACAAAGCTATCTTCAGGAAACATTTGGGTAATCTACCATCACTTCTGGAAATCCAGCCTAACAAAATGATAGTAGAGGCTGCTACCCTATTCTAGGATCGCGAAAGGTATGTGTTTCGCTTTGGGAGAATCGAAATGGCACCGTTGATAGAAGAGATATGTGGGTTGGCTAACCTAGTATGGGAAACACCTGGGTTGCTGATGCTTGAGAACCGCACAGGCAGAAGTTTCCTCAAAATGATGGGTCTGAAAAAGGACGCGGAGTTGGTATGTCTGGAGGATTTGTACATTCTTTTTTATTACATGTACGAACGGTATGGCTACAACAAATCATACTATACCTACCATGACGAGTTTGCTATAACCTCTCTGGGACACGTCCATCGCCGAGTGTTCGTGTTTATGGTCTGATTTTTGGGATTGATCGTGTTCCCGATGAAGAAAGAAAGGATCCATACCAGGTTAGCCATGGTAACTAATACTGTAATGGAAGGGTTAAATGAGCAATATTTCAGCATTGTGTCCATGATCGTCGCAGATATGTACCAGGTTTTAGAAAAATGTTAACAAGGAGCAAAACATTTCGAAGGTTGCAATCTGTTACTCCAACTCTGGCTTGTAGAACATCTCCAAAAAGGGGAATAGCGACAGGACATCCACCGCCGAATGTGGGATGACCACATCGCTTTCCATCACCCAAAGCAAATGAACTATATCCCTGACATGTTCGCTCAACCAGAGGACACCGAAGGGTGGGTCAAGCTCTTAGATAACCTGACGAAAGAACGGGTTCAGTGGATGTACGAATGGTTTCCAACGGATGAGTTCATCATTCGATCCCGAGACGTGTCATTTATGGTATTGATTGGTCTCAGAGGGACCTACCCTTACGTACCTCTTCGAGTTATGAGGCAGGCAGGAAGGAAAGAAGTCATCCCTAGGGTCGAGAAGATGAGCCATCTCCGCCGACTTTCAAAACAATGACAGTCCTCACAGGTGCCAAGCTCAGCACTTATGGCACTGCAAGGTTATACTCCAGAAGGACACCATCGAGTCGGACAGGTATCACACCGGTTATACCCTTTCTATCCGGGTTGGTTAGAAGAAGATCTGGGTAGTCAGAGCAAGCCAGGATACGTCCAAGGTCACAGGGTTATAGATGAAAGGGCCGAAGCACAAGTCAAGTTCAACCAGTTGAGTAAAAGGATCCGGGAGTATGAGGATGATCACCACAAGATACATGAGTCGAATAAAAGACTGATCGAGGAATGGAAGGACATGGATATTAGCGCCAACAAAAGGCTGGGATATTTGGAACGAGGTATAATCGATTTAGAAGAAAAGTTCATCAAAAGGGTTGAATATTGTCAAAAGGTTGAAGGAGCTGCAGGGGGATATTTAGCCAGAACATATCTGCTGCGGGGACATCGCGAGCTGGGAAAGCTGTTAGAAGAAAGCAGGAATGCCGAATCTGGGGAAGGTCCTTCTTGGAGCAAGTAGATAGGGATGTCTTTATTTTTCCAACAATGTAATAAGGCCAATGGCCATTAGTGATTTTTATTTTTCATCTGTCGTTTTAGGATTCGTCTATTTTTCTTATCAATAAAATGAGGCATTTATCATTTTAAGTTCTCCAAATCAATTTGTCGCTAGGCCTACCTCGGGCACAAAAGAGCTCCCCAAAATAGGACGCGCTTTACATTCCCGCACTATGTGTTTAAATACTGCAATACTTTTCCTAATCCTCACTGACTTGGCTACTTTTGTTTTTGTTTTCCTCTTTCTTTATTTATTTATTCCCCTCCCCAAAGGTTAGTTCGTGCGTTCTGGCATCGTCATTATCTCACACAAGATCCAGGGCCCGACGAGTCCCGGGGTTGCAAGGCTAAAAGAAGCATTCTTTGCTGTTTTATTTACTAAATGATTTTCCTGCATTTGTTTTTAATTTCTGCAATAAAGAACTTCAATGTTCGAAACAGTTATTCAATCTATCAAAGCATCTTCTAAATTTCTCTTATGAAATCCGATATTTATCGCTATTGTTTTCCCTCATTACTTTATTATACAGCATTACTATTACTCGTTTTGATGAACCGATGACTGTGACATGCAATGAGACAACGCAGCAAACGGACCTTGATTCAGATGAAGACGACATACCTGACGAGATTTTAAAGGAAGTTGAGAACTTTGAGAACAGACCTAAGTCCAACCTGGATGAGACCGAAGTTATCAACCTGGGAGATTCAGAAAACATCAAGGAAACTCGTATCAGCACTCATTTGCCACCATCAGATAAGAAAGAATACACAGAGTTTCTAAGAGAGTATGAGGATGTGTTTGCATAGTCGTATGATGACATGAATGGTCTAAGTACGTCTATTGTGGCGCACAAACTGCCAACCAATCCAACATGTCCGCCAGTGAAACAAAAGCTCAGAAAGTTCAAACCTGACATGAGTTTGAAAATCAAAGAAGAGGTTACCAAGCATATCAACGCCAAAGTTCTCCGGGTAGTGGAGTATCCGACATGGTTAGCAAAAATTTATTGACAATTGCGCCAAGCATGAATTGCAGTCCTTTGTGGATTGCTTTGCTGGTTATCACCAAATTTGGATGGATGAGGAAGATGCTGAGAAGACGGCGTTCATTACGCCGTGGGAAGTGTATTGTTACAAGATGATGACATTCGGTCTAAAGAATGCAAGGGCCACTTACATGAGGGTCATGACCACCATATTCCATGACATGATTCACAAAGAGATCGAGGTGTACGTAGATGACGTCATTATCAAATCAAACAAAGTTGATGATCACATGGAGAATTTGGGGAAATTCTTCAATCGGTTGCGAAAATACAATCTGAAACTGAACCCCGCGAAGTGTGAATTTGGGGTTCCTGCTGGGAAGTTGCTAGGATTTATTGTAAGCCGCCGGGGAATAGAGTTGGATCCGTCCAAGGTCAAAGCCATTCAAGAGTTTCCACCACCAATGAAAAAGAAAGATGTGATGAGCTTCTTGGGGAGGCTTAATTACATCAGCCGGTTTATAGCACAGTCTACAGTCATCTGTGAACTGATCTTCAAGATGCTCAAGAAGGACGCCGCAACTAAGTGGACCGAGGATTGTCAAAGGGCTTTCGACAGAATCAAGGAGTACCTCTCAACACCGCCGGTTCTCGTACCACCTCAGCCAGGTAGACCCCTATTACTCTACCTTGCAGTGCTAGATGGAGCTTTCAGTTGTGTTCTTGGTCAACATGATGAAACAGGAAAGAAAGAACAATTTATTTATTACCTCAGCAAGAAGTTCACTCTGTATGAGGCCCGGTATTCTTTATTATAACGCACTTATTGTTCTTTGACCTGGGTCGCACAGAAGTTGAGGCACTACTTCTGTGCCTACACAACATATCTCATATCAAGGATGGATCCATTGAAGTATATCTTTCAAAAGCACATGCCCAATGGCAAGCTAGCCAAGTGGCAGATCCTGCTGAGTGAATTCGACATTGTTTACATGACTCAGAAGGTAGTTAAAGGACAAGCTCTGACAGACCATCTTGTTGAGAATCCCGTAGACGGAGAATACAAACGCCTGAAAACGTATTTTCCTGATGAAGAGGTATCATTCGTAGGAGAAGACATTGCAGAATCCTACGACAGTTAGAGGATGTTCTTTGATGGAACAAAAAACTTCAAAGGAGTCGGTATTGGAGCAGTACTAGTATCAGAGACCGGTCAGCATTATCCAGTATCCAACAAACTCAGGTTCCCTTGCACCAACAATATGGCCGAATATGAAGCCTGCATCTTGGGACTCAAAATGGACATTGACATGAACATCCATGAGCTGTTAGTGATTGGTGATTAAGACTTATTAGTACATCAGGTATAGGGATAATGGGCAATCAAGAATTCTAAGATCTTACCCTATTTGCATCAAGTTCAAGAGTTGAGAAAGAGGTTCACAAAGATAGAGTTCCGGCATGTCCCCAGAATCCCGAACGAGTTCACCGATGCTTTGGCTACTTTTTCATCTATGATTCAGCATCAAGACAAGAACTTCATCGATCCTATTCCGGTGAAAATCCACAATCAGCCATCTTACTGTACCCATGTCGAAGACGAAGCAGACGAAAATCCTTGGTTTCATGATATCAAGGAATACCTGGAAAAAGAAGAATACCCAGAGATTGCAAATGCCACTCAGAAACGCACGCTTCGAAGGTTGTCTAACAATTTATTTCACAGCGAAAAAATCCTGTATAGGAGGACTCCCGATTTGGGTTTGCTAAGGTGCATCGACGCAAAAGAGGCAGCGAAATTATTGAAGGAAGTTCATGCGGGGACCTGTGACCCACATATGAATGTTTTCGTTTTAGCAAAGAAGATACTTCGAGCTGGTTACTTTTGGATGACTATGGAAACGGACTGCATCCAGTATGTCCGAAAATGCCACAGTTGTCAGAGACATAGAGATATGATAAAGGTACCTCCCAGTGAGATTAATGCAACAAGTTCACCCTGGTCGTTCGCCGCCTGGGGCACGGACGTCATTAGACTAATCAAGCCTGCCGCCTCTAACGGACACAGGTTTATTCTGGTCGCCATTGATTACTTTAGTAAATGGGTCGAAGCAGCCTCCTACAAAGCAGTTACCAAGAAAGTTGTGGCCGATTTCGTCCGCGGCCGCATTATTTGTCGATTCGGAGTTCTAGAGTTAATCATCACCGATAATGGTTCTAATATCAACAGCTTACAGATCTCAGATGAATGGAGTCGTTGAGGCCGCCAACAAAAACATCAAGAAGATACTAATAAAGATGATCGAAAGGCACAAACAGTGGCACGAGAAGTTATCATTTGCCTTATTGGGATATCGCACCACAGTTCGCACCTCAACAGGGGCAACTCCCTATATGCTAGTTTATGGTACAGAAGCTGTAATTCCTGCCGAAGTGGAGATCCCATTTCAGAGAATTATACAAGAAGCTGAGTTCACCGACGCAGAGTGAGTAAAGAGCCATTATTAGCAGCTAGCTCTCATAGACGGAAAAAGAATGAATGCAGTTTGTCATGGTCAGCTATATAAGAACAGACTGGCCAGAGCCTTCAACAAGAAAGTCAAGACGAGACGACTCGCACCAGGGCAGCTGGTGTTAAAGAAAATCTTTCCGCATCAAGATGAAGCCAATGGGAATTTCTCTCCCAACTGGCAAGGCCCGTACATGGTTCACAGAGTGCTGACAGGAGGAGCACTTATACTTGCAGAAATCAACGGAGAAGTCTGGCCCAAGCCGATCAATTCAGATGCAGTCAAGCGCTACTATGTGTAATCTTTATGCTTTCTCACAGATGTAATTTGAACTACGCCTGACCTGATTCCCGTTTGAGAGGGATGCGTAGGCAGCCATATGGTTTCGGTCACAATTCAATAAAAATCTATTTTTTCCCGCAATTGGAAACTGGGGCAGAATTTTGAGGAGGGACCTCAAAATTCCGAAGCGAGTAGCAGTCCAGAAGCATTCACCCAGCCAACTGGGGTAGAATTTTGAGGAGGGCCCTCAAAATTCTGAAGCAATTTCAGCCAGCCATGGCACGAGCAGCAGTCAGAGGCGTCCACCCAGCAAACTGGGGCAAAATTTTGAGGGAGACCCTTAAAATTCCACAGCAGGAGAGGTTGCAATGTCTTGAACCGTGTCATGTCGTCGGTTCATCTAAAACTATTTTAGATTATATGTCATACTTTTACAAAATGATGCATATTTATCGAAACAGCTTGTTTAGCGAGCGCTACCCCAATGATGCGAATAGTATCGTGATCAAATAGACAAGCCAAGCAGAGCCAGCGGGAATGCGAACTAACCTTCCCCTTTACAAAACTCACGATCTTTCTTTGGGTGCAGGCACAAATTGCAGAAGCACCAAACATATTATTCTCTCAAAGGACAGACATCGTTCCTCAAACTCATTGCACACGCCAACATTTATTATCAGCACAAACGATGCTTCATCATCACAATGCTCTACTGCAATTAACACCAGCTAAGTATTTATGTTGTCCTTCCTTTAAATCTTGCATAATGCTACCATTCTGCCTTCCGAGACTAAGTGTTGTCTTTATTTGCACTTTATTTCCCGCATTGCATAAGGCTACCATTCTGCCTTCCGAGGTTAATCTCTACCTTCATCTGCATTATTTCTTGCATAAGGCTACCATTCTGCCTTCCGAGACTAAGCATTGTCTCCATTTGCATTTTTATTTCCTGCATAAGGCTACTATTCTGCCTTCCGAGACTAAACGTTGTCTCCATTTGCACTTTATTTCCCGAATTTCATACGGCTACCATTCTGCCTTCCGAGGTTAAGATCTACCTCCATCTGCATTTTTATTTCCTGCATAAGGCTACCATTCTGCCTTCCGAGACTAAGAGTTGTCTCCATTTGCACTTTATTTCCTGCATAAGACTACCATTCTGTCTTCCGAGACTAAGCATTGTCTCCATCTGCATTTTTATTTCCTGCATAAGGCTACTATTCTGCCTTTCGAGGTTAAGCTCTATCTCCATCTGCATTTTATTTATTGCATATGGCTACCATTCTGCCTTCCGAGGGCTAAACGCTGCCTCTCATTTACCTTTTAAAGAAACCATCGTCTCTGTCATTATCTAATTTGTTTCTTTCCGGGCTAAGCTCTGCCTTTTTTAATTCACAAGACTAAGCTCTGTCTTGTCAGCATCATACTATTGCACTTCTCATGGGCTGAAATATCGCCAACCTATCCAAAGGCGTCATCGTTCAGAGGCACCATCTTTATGGCCCGAGAACATCATTTCATGGCCCGCGGATCCCTTTGTATCACTCTGCATATCATTATTCAAAGGCATCATGGTTCGGAGGCACCATCCTCATGGCCCGAGAACGTCATTTCATAGCTTGCGAATCCCGCATCAAGCGATTTATGGCCCAGGATATCATGGTCTAAAGACGTCATCCTCAACCGTCCAAAGACAACATTCATAGTCCAATGGGAATCTGCATCATGTTTAAATTACGCGCAATCTATGCTTGTTATTCGTTTGCAGGAAATTCGGCTAAGAACAGCCAGCCAGGCAGGAGCGGACCGCTCCAGTTCTCCTAACCACCCCGTAAGCCATTTTGTTCACCTTACCTTGCACCTTGCGTCCGTCCTTGTGAGAGTTCACCAATATACTTCGTCGGTGACTCATGAACTACATACGGCCTGATTCCTATACAGCCAGGGATATGTAGGCAGCTCAAAAGCCAGGGTGCGGCCTAAATCTTTCATACTATTTCACTCCGGTCAAAATTGGCCATCATATCTTTACCCGGCAACTCTTTCATCTTTTCCAGGTAAAGAGGGGCAGCTGTTGATACCCAATTTTTCCTCAAATTATTTTCAAACTTGTATATATACTTTCAAAATCACTCCTTACAGTAACTGGTATTTTCTCACATCTTTTTGTGTTTTTATTAGATTATTTTACTATTTATTTAACACTTTATATTCCTTAATTATTCGTAAATGATATAATTTCAAATCATTTTCTTGCTCAACATGTTATTTATATCCTATTTAATTCCCTTAAGATTTTATTATTTCACAAATTAGCCAATATTGGCATTATTTAGTTAATTTCAGCAGTTTTTGCGATTATAGCACAAATGTGCATTTATAACATTTTAAAGTCAATCGCCTTAATTTCATTTATTTGGTCTCAATTTTATTTTTTTACACAATTATTAGCTATTTTATTAATTAATTATCTCATTTAATTGGGTATTTAACGTTTAGCCCATTTGTTTTTAAATTATAACCAGTCTTAAACCCAACCCACCTGACCCTTTAATACCTAACCAACCCAGCCCAACCCCACACCTGATCTGAACCATTGATCAAATGAGATCAACGGTCCAGATCAATGTTACATTAATTAACTCTCAATCGCTACCCCTCCGACCCCTGATTCTATCAACACTCATTCTCTCTCTATCTCTCTCTGTTACTCTCTAGTTCTCTCTAGAAGCCTCCTTTGGCTTCTCTTCTCCGATGGAGTCCGGTCATCTTCTTCGGCTGGTTCTCTCACCAGAAACCATGGCTCCTCATCGTCTCATGGCTATTTGTCCACTTTGCACCGGTCCAGTGATACTCTGGGGCTCTCAGGCGAACCTAGAGCGGTCCAACTCATCTCCGATGGTTCCATGCCACTTTTCGGCCTCCCCAGCCGTTTGAGTAAGGATTAGGACCTGTTCCGGCTTAGGTCGGTGCCGTCTTTGAGGTTCTTCCTACTTCTATGGGTTCCACGAAACCCTAACCCTATGTTNGATTGATTCTAGATCTACTTTAGATCTATAGTATTACGAAGCTTTTCTATGTTTTTCCCTGAAAACTTTCATCTTTAAACGATCTTTCAATTTTTAAAACTAGGGTTTCACAAATCCCTTTCAAAAATTGATTTCTTTTACTTCTGCTTTAATGTTATTCTATGCTTTTCTCTGTTGATACATTTTGATTCAAAGCTTCTTACTGAAAACCCCAATTTTTAGGGTTTCAGTCCGTCTTGTTTGCTATGTTTAGCCAATCTGTATACTTCTCCTAGACTCTCTATGTGCTCTATGTTTTTTACTCTAATTCATGGTTAGGTTTCATGAATCTCTACTATTCCTCTCGATTAGGGTTTCTCTGAACTATGGTGTTGATTATCATTTAATGGGTCTGATTATTGATTTAATGGCTATTTATCTGATACTCCTTACTTACTCTGTGTATCTCTTTGCATAGTTCTGATGTTTTCTTCGAACCTATGATTTTTTATGTTCTGTACTGATTTTTCGAATTGTTTCCCTTGATTGTGTGATGCTTTCCTTGATTATGCCTGATTCCCTGTGATTTCAATTGCAGTCAATATTCCCTCGACTAATTTTCAGAATTAAACTCGTACTTTGCTTTGTCAATATTCTATAAGTTTTACTTTCCTTAATTATGTGTTATGAACCTAGTCTTTATTACATACTCCATGCTTTTACTACCCCCGTTATGGTAAGATCACTCTAGTTGATTCCTTTCCCTGATTTAACTCTGATTGGCCCGTTTGAACTTGACTCCCTAATTAAAGGGAGTCCAGGCCTTTAATAGATATTGATTGGTTATTATTTCCATAATTATGTTAGACTAATTATTCCTTACCTTATTCTCTTTACTCATTTTCAGAATTATAAACACCCTACTCTCTTTAGTATAAGACAACCAATAGATACAGGAACTCACACACAAACAGCACTCATATTGCTTTGAACTCTCACTTGCTTTGCTGCATACTCTCTCTTGTTCATTTGGCTACTCTGTCGGCTGAAATCCAAGACTAAATAACTTATTGTTGCTCTATTTCTCTGCATACCACTGTCCTATTGCTCTACCTCTCTACACCTTGCTGTTCTATTCTTACTCCTAACTGGTATGTTTCTAGTTTAAGTTTATAGCATCCAACTCGACATGGTTCTCACGTCTACTTGTCTGTGTGGTTCCCCTTTCCCTTTAATCTAACATGTCTATTGCTTTCCCTTATATGTTTCCATCATGAATTTGCCTGACTCCTGACACTTAGTGCATGTACCCCCTAATACATAGTTATTATGTAAATCCTAATCTTGGACCTAATATGTGACTCTATTTGAGACCCCCTCAATCTAATGCTGCTAGATTCCTGGAATGAACATTCTGTGATAACTAGGTTGTGATTGTTTAAACCATATAGCACTAGCCTAAGGACTATTTATGTGCAAATCTTCTTCTACTATGTAACTTATTTGTTCCCTAGTCCCCCTATCCCTGTTTGTGTTTGCTTCTTAAACTATGTATGTTCTAGGTTGCTGATTGTCCTGTTTTCTTTCTTCTTCAAACTAGTTTTCATAAAACAAACTCTCATGTTATTCTCTGAAGCTATTTTCAAAACAGTTATTTCAAAAGCTAATTTTCAAATTCAACTCTTTTCTAAACTATAGGCACATCTCACTACCCTTAGTTCTAAGTTCACCCCCCTTTGTGTGAGCACTGCCTTGGGGACCATTTGAGTACCCACTGAACTCTGACACACAAGGCTGGCATTCCACACTGCACTTACTCATTCCTGGCTAGGGTACTTGGGTGTGAGCACAGCCTGGGGTCCTCTGAGATCCTTAGGAACTCTGACACACCTGGGTTACAAAGGGTCATGGCATATGGCACGTTTGGATCTGGATACTTGGGCCTACTATTAGGCTCTCTATAGTAACTTCTTATTTTTATTTTTGTGTAATTCGTGCAAGGCAGGTTTGTAATAATTAATTGTAAAAACAGTTATGGGCTGGATAGTGAAATGAGCGGGATTGTGCATGCTTAGTATAATTATGGGTAGAAACCATGCTATAGGATTTATTTTGTATATGTGTACAATTGCAACCATCCTTAGGAATACTTTCCATGCATGCATTAGAGAACATGTTTTAGGCCCGTTTATCTCAGCATCTTTTCCATACTCATGCCTCACTTAGAAATCCTGTTAGTAGTTAAATAACTATAAAATGGTTGTTATAATGTTACTGTCTCTGCATCTCTACGATCACCATGTCTAGAAATCCTGTTTTGGGTTAAAAACATTAATCGTCAATATTTGCATTAGAGATCATGTTACCCTAGGAATTCATTCTCAGCATGCTCATATTACCTATGCCAAACTCATGTGTTAAGGACATACTGCTATTTGCATTAGAAATCATGTTCTAGGTTCAACAACTTAACTACACTTCTATATTTTCTCTTTCGAGTCAAAAAGATGTGTTAATAAGTATTTTCCGCGCTAAAATAATAATAGATACTGATTTCTGAAAACGTTTGTGTATTTAGAAAAGCATGCGTAGGTTTGCATCATTCTACACCCTGTATGCATTCAGATATCATGTTCTGTAGGAAACTGCATCCACATTAGTTTAAATACTCACTCATTTACCATGATTAAGTCTAAACAGGATGACTGGAGTTTGTTAAACCCGCCTAGGCAAGCCTTAGGCATTAAGTTTATTAAAACTGGGAAAACTGTCTCTTTGTATTGTTTGGCTAATTACAAATCAGAATTCATAGTTTAGAACTGGTAAAAAGATCTCTTCTGAAACTCAGTAATCAGACTGCCCCATTATTGTATTCTCACTTAGACATCCTACCTTAGGTTCTGAAATTTAAATACCTCTTTGTGTTTGAGTCATGCTAGTTATGCGTATTAATTTGTGGAGGAATTCATGAGCCTCATATCTGCTCCTGTGTGTCCCCTATACTTGCAGTCGTAAATGTTTTATTTGTCGTTTAGAATTTGTCCTTTAAACCTAGGGGTTCTGCCTAGTACCTACCCTTTAGGATAGTAGTCTTAAATTCCTCCATGACTGATAAGATGGGACGGGTAATAGCATACGATAGAATCTGTGACCAACATACGCTTTAATTACATTCACGGGGTGAGAAGGGTAGAATATGGATATGATGATCGGTGCGCTAATACCACGTGTAGCCCCTCGTCGAAGAGTGATTACCGGGTATTGTATTGATGTGATCCGTATTACTTTAAACCTAGGATATTTTCTCAAATGTTTACTTCTAATTTCTTTTAAAGTTTCAATAAAATTCCAATACTTGTTTGAAATCCCCTCTTATGTGAGTCGTGCTTGTTATTTGCTTATTGTCTGAATTCACGAAACCATTTGGCCGGGAACCACAGTTGCGGATCCTGAGGGGTGCCTAACACCTTCTCATTGGGATAACTTCAAGCCCTTACCCAATCTCTAGTAATGCAAAGTAGTTCATGAGTTAACTACTCAAGGTGCCCTAACGCACCATAAAAATCGGTAGGTGGCGACTCTTCCTTTAACTTCTTCATTCCAAAGGAGTTTTTTCTGAAATTTCAAGAACCTGATTTCCGCACCCAAGCCCCTTTTTTTTGGGGGGGGGGGGGGAAGAAAAGGGGGCGCGACAATACCAAAATGATTTCCGCACCCAAGCCCCTTTTTTCATGAGATTAGACCTGTTTCCCTCGTTTCTGCTTTATAATATGTTTCTTATCCTATTTATGTTGTGTTGGATCGGTTGGTTCGGGTTCGTAGTGGTCGTGGTTAGAACAAAGACACTTAGTCTCTTAAAATTAACTTAATAGTTGAAAAAGTCAACTAGGAGTTGACTTATTGGTAAACGACCTCAGAATGTGGATTTTATGGCTCGGATAGCTTCGTTAGGTGATTTGGGACTTAGGAGTGTGTTTGGAATGAAGTTTTGATGTCAGGTGTAAAATTAAGCTTGAATTAGCGAAAGTTAATTTTTAGCGATTTCTAGTCGGTAGGGGAAAATAGGCTATCAGGGTTGGAGTGGAATTCTGGAAGTTGGAACAGGTTCGTAATGTCATTTTGTATATGTGTGCAAATTTTCAGATCGATCGGATGTGTTTTAGATGGCTTCGACATCTTTGGTGAAATTTAGAAATTTCAAAGTTCATAGGCTTGAATTTGATGTGATTTTGGTGTTCTTGCGTTGTTTTTGGTGTTTCGAAGGCTCGGCTACGTTTGAATGAAGTTATGGAATGTGTTGGTATGTTTGGTTGAGGTCCCGAGGCCTCGAGTGAGTTTCGGGTGGCTAACGGGGTGATTTTTGGCTTTTGAACATAGCTGGTTTGTTGGTGTTACTGCAACAGAAGATTACCCTATGCGTTCGCATAGGAGGTCCTGCGTTCGCATAGGGTAAATTGTGGAAGAGGGGCCAGTGTTCTATGCGTTCGCGGGCTGAGGGGTGCGAATGCGGAGTGTTGGGTAGGTTGTCCATCACGAACGCAGGGAAAGCTGTGCATTCGCGTAGAGCAAAGGCAGCTGAGGACCCCCCAGGCTCACTGGTCTATGCGTTCACGGGGCCTGGGGTGCGTTCGCATGGGTTTGGGTTGGTTGTGTTGTGCATTCCCGGGCTGGTATCCGCGTTCTCATTGAGGAAATTAAAGGAAGTTGGGAATTTTTTCTATGCAAACGTGATCTAGGGGATGCGTTGGCAATGAGTAAAAGGCCTGGGCAGACAATTTAGGTTTCAAGGACGGGGTTTTTTTGGCCATAACTCAAAGAACAGTAGAGAGCTCGGAGGAAAGAGAAATTGGACGAGATTTTCAGTGGGATTCTTGTGGTAAGTGTTCTTCAATCACTTTTGGTTTAATTTCATGAATTAGTCCTGATTTTTACCATGCAATTTGAGGAATTAAAGTAGAAATTTGAAAAAAATGGTAGGGAGAATTGGAAATTTCTTTTGATGATTTGAGTGGGAAATTGAGGTCGGAATTTGGTAAATTTGGTATGGGTAGACTCATGAGGGAATGAGGATTCTAGTTTTGTGGTTTTTATCGAATCCCGAGATGTGGGCCCCGAGCTCGGGGCTCGGGTTTGACCAATTTCGAGAATTGTGCCTAATTTTGATAGTTTCTGATTGGGGTTCATCTCCCTAGTATATTTTGATGTTATTAATCTAATTTGTGATAGATTCGGATCACTTGGGAGCCAATTCAAGGGGCAAGAGCATCGCGGAGTAGCTTTTTGGCTATTTAACAACACCCAATCCAAACAAATAATGGTTTTTGAAAATCCAAATTCAAATTTAAATTCAAAGCTTCAAAGCTTTTTAATGGCTGTCAATGGTGGAATTGCTGCTCTCTTTTCCTTTGCTTTATATTACTGAAATTAGGGATTGAGAGATAGAGAGAGACGTAGAGAGAATTCCCAATTTTTTGCAACAACACCCAATTCAAACAAATAATATTTTTTGAAAACCCAATCGAATTCAAAGCTTCAAAATTTTTTAATGGTTGTCAATGATGGAATTGTTACTCTCTTTTCCTTTGCTCTACTTTACTGGAATTAGGATTGAGAGATAGATAGACGTAGAGAGAGAAAGACCGTAGGGTAGAGAGAGAGAGAGACGAAGGAGAGAATAAGGATGGAAAATAATTAATTTCTAATATAAATGGATACTCATTTATTTCCTAAAATGTATATAATTGGGAAATTTATAAATAGAAAGTAATTAAATTGAAACTTGAGTAGAAAGGATAATAAGGTTTTCAATAGTGTATAGGTATGTAAAAATCTCAATATTAAAAACTCACTACCGAATACCGTACCAAAATACTGTACCGCAATTTATGTACCGAAGTATACCGAAATACCGTAATTTTTGTACCGAAAAAAACGATACCGAAATACTAAATTAATTCAGTTCCTTTTGAAATTCGATTTTTCGAATTTTATCCCCGCCCCTAATTTTTACACATGTAGCCCGTCTCACATTTTATTTTGTTCAGTGACATTGTCCGTTGAAAATATCACTGTTGCGCTTTTTCGAGTGAAGACTTAGGTAGAGAGAAATATATCTGAATGGTTGGTAAGAATATAATCTTGAATTGTTGTGTTAGAATGTGTTGTCTTTATTTCTTCAGTCTTTGACATAATTTATGTTCTTTTACACCTTGAAAACAAAAGTTAAGTGGTAATAAATGTGGACTACTGACTAGCCAACAAGCTGGATAGCTCAATGAAAGTGATGGAAGCAATTCCACATGAAGAGTATTTTGACTGTGTCCTCTCCCTATCATCCACGCACCCCACCCCACCCTACCCCTCACTCTCTTAAGAAAAGGGTGGAGATCTGAACTATACAAATGTAAGTCTACTATAATAATGGTATTTATTCAAAGCAATTTGCATGGTATTCGATTATTTATGTAATTATGCTTGTTATTTCTCACCAACAATTAAATGTAATTATTTTGCTTGCATCTTTATCATTTCATCAAGTGCATACTATTTGTGTAAGTATAGGTAGTTTCATATAGGGTGGCAATTTGAGTCCAAACCCGTCCAATTCGTCTAAAGATTAATAAGTTAGACTATAAATATTTTAGGTAGTTTCATATAGGGTGGCAATTTGAGCCCAAACCCGTCCAATTCGTCTAAAGATTAATAAGTTAGACTATAAATATTTTAGCTCACGGGTCTATTTGGGTTGAACCCAAGTTAACCCATTATTTTTTATAAATCATTCTGACCCATGAAGCAGCCCAAATATAACCCATGAAACTCATCCAAAACAAAGGGATTTCAACCCAACTTATCCAGAAATTTACTTAGTTGCCTAAATTTTACTCTTTTCTTTTCGTATTTTCAATTTTCTGTTTTGTATTTTCGTTTTTCCGCACCACCCCCAAAACCACCTCAAAAGAAAATAATTTACTTTTTTTTGGTATTTTTATCCCCCCCCCCCCCCCCCTCCCCCCCCAAACACCCC
>ML412491.1:0-52583 GCA_005239525.1 Nicotiana knightiana | reverse complement strand
TCCCCCCCCCCCCTCCTCTTCCCCCACAAATCCCCTAAAAAAACTTTGTTTTTTTTTTGTTTTTCGTTTTTCTGCACCACCCACCCACCCCAATCCTCCCCTCGCAAAATATTTTTCAACTTACACATTTTAAGGTAAAAGGTTTTTTTTGGCAAGATAAGCATGGTTCTAAAATATGGGTCAAGTTGGGCGGATTGGGCTATAACCCATTATTTAGTCCATCTTGACTCAGCCCATCTTAGCCCAAGTACACTTTGGGCTGGATTGGGTAATGACTTATTTATTAACCTAACACATCTTGATCCGCCCAAATTTAACTCAACCCACCCATTTGCCACCCCTAGTTCCATATAGTATCTTGTACTTAGACCAAACTTGAAGGCTTATTCTTCATCTAGACATCATTACCCTTATAAGCAAATATGTATCACACCAAACAAACAAATTAAATCTGACCTCTAAACTAAAAGCAACATACTTTATTGTGTGAAAGAGATCTTGTGTGGTATGACTCAAACTACCCACCAATACCCAAACATCCTTTCCTTTCAAGTCTTCCAACCCTAGTGTTCTAAATTCAGTCAATCACTTTCTTTTGATACTTCTGCCAAATGCCAACTATACCAAATTCTTAGGGTATTACATAATATAACAATTTAAGTTTCCTTTTGATAAAAGGAACTCTTAAAGCATCATCAACTTTGCTTTCAAGAAATATTCTAAAATTACTATAATTACTATAAAAGTCTACTTTTTATATACATAATTAAATTCCTTTTCCTCTGGAAATACAATTTCTTGATTTTGACTTTATGTTACAACTTGAAAAAAAAAAGTATTTCCTGAGGAAAAGCATGCCATTTCCTAGGCATGATCAGGACCACTTTTTTTTTCATTTTTTATTTTTTTGGGGGGGGAGGTGAGTTAGGGGGGGGGAGGGGGGGTGTAATCTTAACAAGGCATGAGGAGTGACTCCTAGTAGTGGCGCTTTAATTAAAGAAGCCCATCATTATCAGAAGCAGCAGAAATGTAATTCTCAAAAATTCCTTTTGGTTTCGGCTAAAGATATATATATATAACTGCTGAAGCAGAATGAGACTCTTCAGTTGTGAAACTCAAAAGCAGACAAAAAAAAAACCCTCCTCTAAAAACCAAATAGTTAAATTGTCAGTACATAACATATCCATGGCTTTTGTTGTTGACAACAGACCAAAAATGGCTTTTCTTTTCTTAATTTTAGCTTCTTTTCTGCAGCTCTCTGTTGGAGTAAACTATAAGGTTGGAGACTCAGCTGGTTGGACAACTATTGGTAATGTTGATTACAAGCTATGGGCTGCTAATAAAACCTTTCAAGTTGGTGATACAATTGGTATGTCCTTTCCTCTTCTCTAATTGTTATCTTTTCTATTATGAGAAGAATGTTTCAAATACTTTTCTAATTCTGGAGGATGATTCATAAAGCTCCTGTTTCTAGGTCTATTGTCTTGTTTTGTTGAAATTCAGATATCTTGGTTCAACAGAAGGGAGATGTAAAATTCTTGGAAGAAAATTGAAACAGTTGTTTGTTCTAAGTTTAGGGAACACCAATAACTAGTATCACTCCCCCTCTGTTTGCCACTATCCACATTAAAATAGGTATTCTTTTAGCTTTTGGGCACACTTGCACTGCACAAGAATAGCCTTTTGCACCTGTTTGGCCAAATTTCTTTTTTTTTGGGCCAAATGGTTTTTTTTTTTTTATCAAAAGCACTTTTGACAAAAAATTGAGGTGTTTGGTCAAGCTTTTGGAAGGAAAAAAGTGCTTTTGAAGACAAGCAGAAGTATTTTTTGAGAAAAATAGCTTCTTTCCATAAGCACTTTTGAGAAAAATACACTTAGAGGCATTTTTCAAAAGCTTGGTCAAACACTAATTACTTTTTAAAAGTGATTTTCAAATTAATTAACCAAACACAAACTGCTTCTCACCAAAATTACTTTTTTTAAAAGTACTTTTGAGAAAAGCACTTCTCAAAATAAGCTGATTTTAGAAGCTTGGCCAAACTTTTAGACAAACATGCACTGCACAAAAATAGCCCTTTTCTTTATAGTTTGCAGGAAAATATTTAGGAACAAATCAATTTAGCTTTGAATAAGGGTAAATTGAAGGTCCCCACCAATATGTCCTCTATCTTTCTCCTGGCCAAGCCTTTCAAGAAGATGGACTTGTGGTACCCAATGTGATGAAAACTGTGGGGCAATACTGTTTTCTTCAACTATTTAAATTTCCTGCCTGCCCATAATTCAGAAAACTACTTACTAGTACTATATTAAGTGTCCAAGGACTAAATTTACTAGTGGCCACATTTGATAACTTTTCTACTTAATTTGGGTTGCTATTGAATTGATTTGAGTGATCGGTGTCACGCTTTCATGATAGAAATTTGAATGCCCCCACTACTGGCCAAGTCCCAACCACTAACTTCTAACACCCCTGCATCATATTCTCATTGTTTTATCCATGGCTCGCTATTTTTGTTCATTTCCACTGATCAAACAATCGTTTCTCTAAGCCCACTAGTTGGTTGGGTGAGTGGTTTTACACATGGGAGACGTGAGATCGGTTCCCGTCATCAGCAGTCTTCTCAGTCAAAGCTTGTCGCACCGCGCTTGTCTATTGTGGTTTATATTTTCTGTGTGGTTTGCGAGCTATTGCATAGTGAACAGGTTACCCAGTATGCACTCCGAAGGATAACGGTTACGGATTTCCATGAAAATTCTCCAAAAAATAAAAACACTCGTTCTCTAACTTTTATAAACAAAATTGTATCATCAAGCTACTTAAAATTGGAAGTTGATCTGTTGGTAAGAATCATTAGGAGAGACAAGTGGCTTAGACATGTTATTTATTCCATGAGATTGTCAAGAGTTTCTTCAGCCTTACTTTGATTACATATTGACCATCAAATCAACCTTTTAATTAAGTTATACTACTACTCAGCTTTAAGCAATTACAGATATCATTGTAGTTTAACTTCGTGTAGCATGTTGACTTTCTTACTTTTTATATTACCAATTAATCAGTGCTTGGTATAGACAGTCGTCTTTTAGATAACCTGATAGTATAGTTGTATAAATTTGTTACATGTATATACACATATATTCTAACATCCTGATCCGTTGGAGTAACTTAAGATGGAAATTGAAGTCTAATACCTATAAAATAAACTCGTATACTTGAAAAGTTTAGTCGTTAATTAAGGTAGACAAACTCAGAGCTGTGATTGATTGCGAGATTCTGTTTATTGCTTTGTGACAATGTATATAAGTTAAATCTTTTTATTTTTTCATTATATAATTACTCCTCCTAAGAATCTCTGAGTTTGTGACAGTATTCAAGTACAACCCACAATTCCACAATGTGATGCAAGTGAGTCATGCTGAGTACCAGTCCTGCAATGCATCTTCACCTATTGCAACACACACAACAGGGAATGACTCCATTACCATTACAACTCATGGCCACCATTTTTTCCTCTGTGGTGTACCTGGTCATTGCCAAGCAGGCCAAAAAGTCGACATCAACGTTCTTCGTACCTCATTATCGGCGTCTCCAAATCCATCTCCTACTTCCAGTCCCCTCCCTGCTGTAGCAGCAGTGCCTGCTCCTTCTCCTAGTCATGCCTCTTATTGGCTTCCTGACAAAACTGGTATTGTTATGGCTGTTTCTTTGCTGCTTCTTTTTTAATTTTGCTTAAGGAAGAGGATAAGTCTTTGGATTTTGTAAGTCTTTTTAGGTTTCTACATGCATGGTTATGGCATATGCTAATGACCCAAGTTGAAAACATTAGCATCTCTTGTTTCCAGATTTGTAATAATTGCAACACAGTTTATGCCAGTTTTGTCATGTGGTGATATAAAGTTTGTACTTTTCGTTTCATGTTATATTGGTTAACATGGTTCAGAAACATAAGCTTATAATATAGCAACGTTTGAACTTTGACGTGTCATAGAGAAAAAGGATAAAATCTTCATTCGTTTTTATGCTCAAATCAAGTATTTAACCATCTCTTGACTATTGATGTTAAATGAACGCATTTACAACTTCTGCTCCAATATATACATTGCATACAACACAGACACATACATGTATATGTCTTAGAATTAAAAGATTATAAAAAATAAAAAAATTTAAAAAGTATTCTATGTAGTCAAAACATAACTCTCGAGCACTTCTACATAACTTTTACAATCAAAATAATCCCTCTAAATTTCTTTAGTATGAACTAGGAGGATAAGCTGGCGAGTAAAGATGCAAAAAGAAAGGTGATAATCCAGCTTGAGCCCTCACTTCGTATAGAGAGTATAAGTTGCAAGGTACAAACATATTTTTCCCCAATGAGGCTGTCCCAGTTCAATAGCATTTGACTTTTAATAGGACATAAAGTCCACAAGGTTAATTAACGTAACGCTCCTTCTTTGGGTATTTCCTTCTAACGCTAATTTCAGTTGAAAATTAAAAGCAATACATAATATTTTTAAATAAAATAAGGTAAACAAGAAATAAATATTATCCTTTTCCTATATGTCAGAAATAAATAAAAGCCATCCAAAGGAACAACTGCAAGAACTGCTAGAGACCCACTGGAATCCAAGCTATTTCTCGAGCTATTTCTCTAATTATTCAGTGAAAGGGAGCACAATTGCAAAAGTACAAAAAATTGATCTGTTGCTATAACCCCACGACTCAAGGGGAAATGAATACACTATACATTTCCTAGAATCTAATAACAGATCAGATTTAAGATAGAATCAGATCTACTGCAACCAAAATCTTGAGAGGGGAAGCTGGAAACTACACATTTACTGCAGAAACAGCAGCACTACCATTAGGATTCCATTTTAAAGAAGACCATCAAGAAGTGGTTGTCCAGCATTTACGTTCCTCTTGATCCTTCTATTGTTAGCTTGTGTACCTCTGAGTAACCAAAAAGAAATCGTGTAAATTGCTTGAGCTTAGAGGAGTAACACTACAAACTACTATTAATCTATTGATGGAACAATAACTATCCAAAAAAAGTTCTGCCAGATCTAAACTTTGCATAGGTTGATTGATACCTTATTCTCATTTCTTCAGTAATGACTTTTGCATAAAAGAGATCACGATAATATACTGTTAGATGCACGAAGTTTTAAAAATTGAGCACAAAAATCCACAGGCTATGCAACAGGCATGGTCTGTGCGGAGCTACTATGACAACTTCTTACAAGTATGAGAATGTAATATAGTTCACCAATCTGATAACCAGAAGTAAAATGACTTGCATATGCTGCAAGATAACTGTACATGCGACATCCACCAAAGCCGACCGGAATAATAAATGTACAAGATGAAATATGTGAACTCCCTTCTAATGCAATCTGCTAACCCAGCAAGAATTTGACAATTTGGGCGAGTGAAATAGGTTAATACAGGTACGAGAGCTGAGCCATTAATGACCATACCGCAATATAAGTTGGCAAAGGAAAATCCAAAAAAAAAAAAAAAAGGAGGCTTGAATCACTCGCAACTCAGTTAATCTGGAAATACTATTGATCGTTTTCGGGTTGGTGGCTAGCTGCCAGCCTTTTCTTTCCTGAGAAATACTAGTCTTCTTCTTTAAAGGAAGTATGTAACGTCCGTAAGTTTTCCCTCTGGTATTTTGGTCAAGTAAACCCAAATGAATAAGTGTTTTTTGGGTTGGGCTTCTGGTGCTAATTTCATTGTTTTTCTTTTTCCTCTTTCCCTCTCTTCTAATATTTGCTATTATTTTTTCCTTCTTGGTTCTAGACAAATCTATTCAAAACCTACTAAAGTTACTTGAAGGAAAACACGTATGCACCTATTATAATATTTATGTTGTATCAGTAACTTCAAATGAAAGAAACAATTGACGTAAAATCTGGTGATTGTTCACAAAAATATATACGAGATATGAGTTAGGCAGGTTGTCATGTTGGGCTAATCTCAAAACTGACCCATTTTATCAGCAATAGGATCAGTTGGGTTGGGTTATGATGCTATCATACCTAACTCGGTTTGTCCAGCTCACATTTAACTTAACCCAGTCACTTTACCTCTAAACTAAAGACCCATAATCTAGATTCTAGAGATAGACTAAAGGATTTGATCCTCAGTCTTCTCTTATGGAGATACGAGGCTTTACCACTACAAATAAATATCTGTTGGTTAAATGGGACTCCTCCCTCTACTGGTGAACACATAAGGGCAACGAAACTTGTTTTGATTTTGATTTCCCAACTATCTTGGGAGAGTAAGGTATTTTGCACTATCAGAAATCTGTATACTCTCACACATCAGACATATTTTGTGCTGTGATATGAACCACCAACGATGCTTTACTTTATGGAAGACCTATTTGCATCCACTATTATGCTTAGACATTTTAGTTACTTGTGTTGTAGCTGTCACGGGATAACTGGGAAAAAATCAGGTGCACATCCATAATAATCAAAACAGAATAGATGTCCATCAGTATGAGTAAAGAAAGAGACCTTACACTAGTGGATTGGAGCTCCAAGGCCACCGGATCATCATTATCCTGCATTATAAAGTCTGGACTATTAACATCAACTAAAAATACGGTAACCACTTTTTTTTTAAATTAACCGAGAAATCCTCAGTGAGCTGGTCCAACCCCTGTTGGCCCAGAGGGTTGAAACTCGGGGTAGTATGGATCTGCCCCTCTATCTTCTCCCAGTTAATACCCTGCTCCGTTCAGGTGAATGGTTTGAACTGAAAAAATAACCACTTTTAAGTATATATGAAGATAGGTCTAGCTAAAGTACCTCAAGTATCAGATCTTTTCGAGTGATCATGCCAATAACACGAGCAGGACGTGGAACAACAAGTAAGTGCCTCAGTCCTAGTTGACGAAAAAGATTATAAACCTGTACCATTAACAGAATGTCAAACATTTTGATCATTTGAAGTTAACCATGGCTAAACTTAGTCCCAGTCATGAGTGAAATAAACTCGTCTAACACCTTCAGGCTCAAAATAACTAAACCTAATTTTGCCATGTTGTCTCCAATTCCATGCGACCTTTAGCAAAATAATGCCTTGAAAATTAATAAAGAAAAAGCATTAGAAGAAGCAAAAATTAGAATAAGTGACTACATTACCTTGGTTAATGACATGTCTTCTGGGACCACGTAGGGAGACGGGTTTAAAAATGGGGCAAGATCAATGTACATCTCCAGATCATCTGGGGTGAAATGGATATCATGGAGAGATATCCCTTTACTAGAAACGGGTTTCACAAATTCACTAAGGTTGTGCCTGTGAAATACAGAATCTGTAAAATTTACATGTAGTGGACAAAGAAGCACCAGTAAGCAAATCCTTGGTAATAGTTCAACTGAGCTACCTGATTGGCAAGAGATCACCTCTTGAATCACAGGGTAAAGGGCTATGCTGAAAATCAACTTTTGATTGTAGAAGCACCAATAAATGACTGCATAATCAACAAGATAGAATAAATATATTGCTTAAGTCTACTGATTATGATCTTGGCACAGAAATCTTTGTAACTTCAACTAAAGCATTAATAATAGAAAAGATCATCGCTATCTCTCACCTTCTTAGTATAAGTCCAATAACAAGTGTCTCCCCGCTTCTTGCATGGTCAACAACCTAAAAATCAACGAGTAAGAAGAATGATCGAACAAGCAGATAGCTTCCATTAAACACTGCAGAGGGACAAAGCTTAACTTACAGGGAAACCATTGTGGTTATTGCTCCTCAATATAGAAACTACATCTGCAACCTTCACTACCCGCGGGAAGTATACAACCTAAAAGATGCAGGAATTAGGGGCGATTAGTGAGCCAAAATTTAAACAGCCACTGCACAGGTGTGGGCCAGAAAAGTATTAAGCATTCAGATTATTAGTCATGGTTAAATCAGATGGTGTTCCCAGCAGCATGAATGTAGAGGTCTTTATTGAAGTATCATGGGTACAGAGCTGCTTCTACACTTGCATTTAGCAGAAATAAAATAAGAAGAAAGGAAGTAAGACTTCAGCCATCCAAATCAAACAGCAATGCTAGCTCAATAACTTCAACTAGAAAAGGGTGAAGAAACCAACAACCGTTTTTGGTTCAATTCTGGAAAAGACCTTCCACACAAACAAGGAAACAAGCATCTGCTAGTTGGACCGGAACATGACAAGGGCACTGAAGAAACTCTTACCTTTTGATTCCCACATGCCTCCTTTGCCGTCACATAACGCATTTCATACTTTGGTCTAGATTCAAGTAATGGGATTGCCCTTAATCTAGCCTGCTCTTCATATAATCCTTCATTAAAAGCATCACCAACAGCCTACACATGGGTGACCCTTAGTCCTATGTCAATGAAAAGACAGCTGGAGAGTATTGTAAGCTGTCCAGCATCAAAACTCACCTTTGAGATGAGAAGAACCAGCATTATTAGAGGTAATAGCTTTAAGTTATTTGTAATCTCGACCATAATGACACAGAGAGATACAGTCATGCGCATAGAACCTCCAAG
This sequence comes from Nicotiana knightiana, assembly GCA_005239525.1. NCBI lineage: Eukaryota > Viridiplantae > Streptophyta > Magnoliopsida > Solanales > Solanaceae > Nicotiana > Nicotiana knightiana. The sequence continues at coordinate 44,032 of ML412491.1, read as the reverse complement.
AAAAGATGCAGCACCCAGAAGAGCATACCTAAAATTTCAACAAAAAAATGTTTAGGAGATTTTAGAGATGATTGAAAAGAAAAGAGAGAGTCCAGTGCAAGATTATCATGTGAAAATATCTGCACATCAAACCTAAAACCTCAAAGTAAAGAGTGGAATAGCTCAAAATTTTTAAACACCCTAGGCTTTTTACAAAAACTATTTTTGATAAGGTAAGATTATAGCCTCTAAACACCTTTATGTGTTTCTCCCTTTTTTGGGGATCCATAATATTTTTTTAAAATAATTCTGATAAAATGCAATCAATCATTTCAAGACTTGCAGATCCAGCGACATCAAGTTGGTGGAAAGATCAAACCACTTTCATCTGGCACTTTAGCCTAATTGCCATCAATTACACGAGCCAGTCTAAACTGACAATGTTGAAGAATCAGCATAACCATTGATTTGCTTGTTGACTAGAGATCCCCAAATTTTTGAAATCGTCGACTCTCTTTCTCTCTCAAGCAAGCAAGAAAAAAGGTAGTAGGATATCACCCTAAATTTGCTTATTGATTAGAGATTGCACAACAATGAAAAAGTAAATGGACAACACCATAGACTATAACATCTCAAACATTAGTTGAGACAAAGAGTGTACAACACCCCACCATTGTAACTAAAAAGATATTATCTTGTCAGTGATCATCCACAGGATTAGTCAAGTCAAGTTGAAGCAGTGCAAGAGTGCATAAACACTTCCATTTTTGTTAACAGCATTGAGACACGTGGTGGAGTTAACGCTAGACTAGTGGTTTGGAAACAAACCCTAGAGTCTAAAGGTTTCAGGTTGAGCATGATTTAAATAGAGTACTTGGAGTGCAAATTTAGTGACGCACCGCATGAGGCAGATGTGGAAGTGAGGATTGATACACAAGTCATCTCCAAGAGAGGAAGCTTCAAGTATCTTGGGTCAATAATCCAAGAAAATGAGGAGATTGATGAGGATCACACATCGTATTGGAACGGGTGGATGAAATGGAAGCTTGCATCTAGTGTCCTATGTGATAAGAAGGTGCCACCTAAACTTATAGCCTGTTTGGCCAAGCTTCTCCAAGCCAAAAGCACTTTTTTTTTCCAAAGTTGAAGTGTTCAGCCAAGCTTTTAGATGAAAAAAGTACTTTTGAGTAGAAGCAAAAGCAGTTTTGGAGAAGCAGAAAAAAGTAACTTCTCTCCAAAAGCATTTTTTTGAAAAGCACTTTTGAGAAAAATACACTTCGAAACAGTTTTTAAAAGCTTGGCCAAACACTAATTGCTGCTCAAAAGTGCTTTTCAAATAAATTAGCTAAGCACAAGCTGTTTCTCACCTAAAGTACTTTTTAAAAAAGCACTTTTGAGAAACAGTACTTCTCAAAATAAGCTAATTTTTGTAGCTTAGCCAAACAAGCTATTAAAAGGTAAGTTCTACAGAGTCGTTCGACCAACAATATTGTATGGGGCAGAATGTTGCTAGCCAAGAACGCACACGTTCAGAAGATGAAAGTAACGAAAATGAGAACGCTTAGAGGGATGTGCAGGTAAGGAGAGATAAGATTAGGAACGAAGATATACGGGGTTAGGTACGAGTTGTTTCCCTGGTGGACAAGATGAAGGAAGCGAGGGCATGTGAAGAGGAAAACAAATACCCCATTGAGGATGAGCGAGAGGTTGGCAGTGATAGGTCTAAGGAGATGTAGAGGTAGATCGGAAAAAAATTGCGGAGATGTGATTAGAGAGGACATGGCAAATCTTCAGCTGACCGAAGACATGACCCTAGGTAGAAGAGCATGAAGGTCAAGGATTAGGGCAAAAGGTTAGTAGATAGACGAGCGATTTCTCTCTTTACTAAGGGACGCCATGGTTCTAGTTTATTATTATTATTATTATTTCAGATCTAGCTACAGCTCTGATTCAAACTGATTCAGGCAAGAAATTATATTCAAAAAAATTTCTTTAGTAATAAATGGAACCGGTTTAAAACTTGGTTTTTTGATACTTATAGTAAAGAAGATTTAAATAATATTTCTCAAGAGTTTTATGAAACTTGTGATTTGCATAATCAAATTATGTATTTTGTTCTTGGTTTATAACCACTTATTTACCACTTTACATAAAGGTTTTAGAAAGATCTTACAAAGATGGGAGTGGTAATATTACTTAAGTTATATACCCACCTCAAGCACCTTTTATTTTACCTAATAATATAGGTATAGGTATCACGTTTACTGCATTCCAAAAATTTATTGATGAAAATGTTGTTGCAGTCAGCATCGCAGAAATTAATAATTTAATTTCTCAAAATAAATATTCAAGTTTGTATGTTAAAGTTTTGGGTGAACATATCGGTTCTCTTGATAAAAAACTTGATGGATTAACAGTTTTGATAAAAGAAATGAGTACTAGCAAGAAGATAACTCATATTGCCTCCACTTCAGGAAGCAAATCAGATGCTCAAATTGTTCTTACTCACCTCCTGAGATTCAGGATTTCAAATTTAAATCATTTAATAATTTAGAAGAACTTCTTGATAAAAAGCTTTCTAGTTTAAATATTAAGCCAATTGATTTATCAAAAAATTTTGCTGATAAAATTGAGACTATTTCTGATTATAAAAATGAAACTTGGTCAGAGTTTAATAAACTCAAAGGTTTAATTAAACCAAATAGTAAATATGTTGATAAACCCAGAACGCAAACTTATTATTATTATTCCCGTCCTACTCCTCAAGATGTCTTAATAGAGGAACGTGATTGGAATCAGACTAATACGTCTTACAGTGGTTCCAAAATTTATGAATGGAATCTTGATGGTTTGACTGATAGACAATTGACTATTCTTGTGCATAGAATGCTTATGTATGCAACTATCTGTAAAAGTGTAAAAAATTACAGATAGAACTATTTGCAAAATGATTATTGCAGGTTTTACTGGCCAACTTCGTGGCTGGTGGGATAATTATTTATCTGACAAGGAAAAGGCTTCGATTATTAATGCAATAGCCACTGACGAAGGAATTGATAACTTAGGCATGGCTCTAGTAAAAAATAGAGAAGATGATGTTTATACCTTGTCCTTACCATTCTAGAACACTTCAATGGTAGATTTACCAATCAGTATGAGACTGTTCGTACTCTTCTGAATGGTCTTAGATATAGAACCCTTAGTGAATTTAGATGGTATAAAGATACCTTTATGAGTAGAGTTATGGAATTACCCGAAAATAAGTAGGAACATTGGAAAGCTAAGTTTATAGATGGCCTTCCCCCCTTATTTGTTGATAGAGTAAGAAAAACTCTAAGGAGTAACTACGGTGAAACTCCGTACAAGGATTATACCTATAGAAAACTAATAGGAGTTTGCACACAAGAAGGATTAAACTTGGGTAAGGAGTTAAAATTGTCTAGACAGCTTAAGATAGATAAGCTTAAGGAGAAATCTCAATTAGGAGATTTTTGCACCCAGTTCGGTTTACCTGAGACTTCTACTTATAGCAAGAAAAAGAAAAATAGGTATCATAGATATCCTAACCCTAACAGCCTTTATAAGAAAAAGAGATCGAGATACAGATCCAAAGAAGAGCGTGATGCTAGGGAAGCCCATCGTAATTATTATTTTTATTATTATTATTCTTTTATTATCTTATTCGCATATTCTATTACTACTGTTGTTTCCTTTAATTTGGTTATCTTACTATTTTTGCTAACAATACTTTTCTTTTCTGCAGTATTTTCATCATAGCGTTTTTACTCTTGTGTTTTTCAAACCTACTTTGAAATCGCTTTTCTTTAGTCGAGGATCTATTGGAAACAACCTCTCTACCTCACACAAGATAGGAGTAAGGTATGCATACACTCTACCCTCCCAGACCCCATTGTGGGGTCGCACCAGGTATGTTGTTGTTGTTGTTGTTAGAGAGGGAGGTAAAATTGCAATGGAGTTTCTCATAACGATTTCTAAAACTAGGTCTAATTTTGTTAAATTAGAGGGGAGGCCTAGTAGTTGCCTCCCTTCTCTCGCATCTCCACCCACCCCACCCCACCCCAAACCCCACGCAAAAGACAAAGCGAAAGGATTATAGGGCTTCCAAAAAATGGTTCCTCTCGATTAAATTTTCTCTATTAAAGAATCAAGAAGCACACTTGCTCCGTTCCTTGAACACCAGGTATCTGCTTCTGTCAACTGTGATAGCTTACTTCATTAAAGAAGTGAAAAAGGAGATTCAATATAGTTTCTAGTGACCATGCACTTAAATACTCGGAGGAAATCATAAGTAGGCAGATGTTACTTTTTCAACCAAAAAAGGGGAAAGAAGAAGAAGAATTGTGCTCCAGTATAAGCCTATGTCGAAGTTTTCACCTGAGGATAAATCGATAATGTATATGGCTAAAATGAAGGAGCAAACAAGAAAGAAATACTTACGTCCCCTCTTCAATATTCAGCTTCCTGTAAAAGCTAACCACAAACATGCCAACAAGACGTCCATAAGTTGATCCTATCATGATACCTGGCACAAACTGACCTGCTGGAACTGCAGTTCCAAAGGTCACCACTGCCAAGGTGTAAAACATAACCTGACAGACCAATAAATCAACCATTAGTTTCCTGCATAATTGTAACCCACCAAGACATAAGAGGTTTTGCTATAACTTTCTTCCCTAAACTGTATACTTGACACCAGAAGAACAGTACTCTTAAGCACAAGAACTCAAGCTGTGTTGGCAGAGAAGCATAAAATTTGAAGATTTAAAAAGAAAATTTTCAAAAATGTACGCTAAACAACGCGATTCCTGCCTCAATCATGGTTCACTCAACACACGACCTGAGCACAAGAATAGCTAAGTTCCAGTGCAGATAGAGAATCATATCCCACCCCACAAGAAACTCACATTCCGATACTTCAAATTAAACTCAAGACACCTTTACAAAATTCTTTTACAATGTTAACTTTCAGAAACAGCAGTTCTATAGGGATTTCAATACTGATATCATGTTTTGCTAAATTTTCAAGCACATGATTTTCCTAAAAATTAGCAGTAACACTTCATCCAAATGGAAAAGTTTAGACGACACTAAAATTCATGAAGCTATCATCTTGCACGATCACGAACGGGAAGGGACTAGGGAGAAAAATAACAACTATTCAATACCAAAAATGTCAGTAGGCTTTGAGCACTGAATTCGTGAGCTGTCTTGGCACTAAATAAATTTCTTATAGCGTCATCCTGCAGACATGTATGATACAAAAGCTCCATCAGCGAAAAGGAAACTTGACAGCATTATCTAAAATGAGAGCAGGTTCAAAAATTGTTTAAAGACCTGTGTGTTGAAGAATATGGTTGCGAGGTCATTGTACTCTTTGTTGTTCTGACAGTAAAACTGCAAATTCACAAAATTAAAGCATCACCAACAAAGAAGAAAAACCATATTGGATATCAAGAAAAACAAAGAAGCAAATATCAACACAACCCAATACCACAAAGATAAATGAAACATTTCCAGATAATTCAGCAAAGCCTGGAATTGGACTAAAAATGTCAGCACATAAAATCAAACCACAGTCGTAAATCAACTGCTAGTCCTGGATGGAGTATGCATAACAGATTTGTATGCACATTCAATTGCTTCGAGCAAATTTCCAGATACACTTTTTCAACTTCAACGTCAAATACTCTCTTTTTTTTCAAATTCAAACCAAATTATGTCCAAACACTAAACAGATTCAAGAACCGTTCTCTTGGGTAGAAATAAATGCTTCACCAATCTCAGAGAACATAGACTGGAAACAAAGCGGACAAACCATGTCGCAGAGACAAAACACAATTTTACTCTCTACTTTTTACAAGTAACTTGTATATACGAGCACCCAAGCAAGACCCAGCCTGTGTTGACAAAGAATTTAAGTATCAATAATGATCCAGAAGAAGAACAGATTAGTTAAGAAGCAAGATAGTCAGGTATCCACAAGCACTACAAAACAAGCTCATTAAGTCCATAAAATGCTAAGCCTGAAATCTTTCATGTAAGAAACTAAGGTGCCTGCAATGCCAAACATAAACGGAACTATTGCCTGTACTTCTCCAGATGTCACAGCTTCCTACCCGTTAAGAGCCAATTGACATGCTTTATATGCATTAAAGAGTATGTGCATAGGATTTAGAAAGGACCACCACATGCACCATAGACAGTTACAAGCTTAGAAAAGTGATAAAAACAAAATATATGAGAACAAAAGCAAAAGGGACTGAATGCTTTAATAAAGTTAAAATAAAAGAGAAGTTATAAGTCATAGAGGATCTTACATTAACATAATTGCCAAACATTCCCGGTGCTTGCGGACATTCAATGCCAGAGTTAGCATCGGCTTCAGGGCACGGAGTACATTTTCTAAAAAGTGGCAATCCAAATGAAATGGCTGACGTTATCACAGAGATGATACAAGCTTCAATAATCTGAGAGTGGGAAACCACAAAATTGGTTCATCGAGCTTAGTAAATTAATGTACACTCATCTTTAAAGATGAGAATACACAACTGCAAGAAATTCCTGATCTTAATAAGTAAACTTACTTTAACACGATTTCCTTTCTTGTGCAAATAATTTCTACGCCAGTGTGTTATATAGAGAGTAAGCTGATTGAACAACGCTCCTGCAAAAGTAAAAGCATGACAAATTAATTTACCAAACATTTTCTTCCAGTATCTCAACATCTTAATGTCAGTCTTACATACCAAGAAGACCTCCTATAACTCCAATAACTGCCATGGGCAACAACTCCTCAAAAGAATAGTCCTCTTGACCACTGAGAGAATTGTAAGATGTCAAAAAAGTAATGAGGATATAATGCAGAAGAGCTAAATGAAGTTAGTATAGAAGACCTAAATGAGTTCAGAAGCTAACCCTGAGATGTCCCATATAATGAAGCCTCCAGCGCCAAAATGACCACAGTTTCCATCTTTGCACCATCCCATTGCTGTACGGACAACAACGGCTACAATAGCAGAGGTAAAGAAGACCCGCCACATCAGTTGACTCCTCCACCTTTGGTCAATGATGAAACAACAATGATCAGACAGCATTTATTTTTTCACAATGCCGAACATGCTAACAACTAGTCAAGTGGAAGTAAAACATTGTATTGCTATGAATGACAGGAAAAAATAATTCAAACAAATTATAGCTCCTAGTACAGTGCAGCACATTCAAAAAGTGTACAAGGTGAAAAGCCAACAGCACTTATTCAAAAACCACTCCACCAGCTTATATGACAATTAATCACAAAAGCCAACAGCACTTATTCAACAACCAGTCCACCAGCTTATATGACAATTAATCACAAAAGCAAGCTTAACATTAATGGTTTAGATACTGCTCATTAGCAGTTTCAGAAATACAGTATACACAAGTAAAAATTGTTCATTAAGGAGAATATTTCTTCTATTGCATCAGATGTACATGAAAGAAACTCAGTGTAGATATGAGAATTACCAAGAAGTGACCTCTTCAAGCGCAAATAGTACCCCACCTACTGGAGCTCTAAAAGCAGCAGCAACTCCGGCTGCACATCCACAAGTTACCTGAGTCAACAGATAAAGGAGGAAGCATTTCTTAGGGCAGAGAAAACCCCCTTTCATTATAAGAATTGTAAGGACCAGATCTTAGCTTTCATCTCCAAATTATTTTAGCATTTCCTAAGATTCATCAGGAAGCTGACACCTTATGTAGAAAATAAGGAAATACAGATTTAGATTGTTCAGTTGATTATTGCATCAAAGCTTGGAGGGGTCTAGATAGTGTTTAAATAGGGTGTGACATAGAAGTGGAGAAATTGATATCATTTTTACAGACTTACATATCCTTATCTTTTTTTTTTCTTTTTTCTTTTTTTGATACCCGTGGTGTTTGGGCCAGATTGTGCGCACCTCAAAAAACACAAACACATGCACGGAACCTAGAAACAAACCTGAGACCTCACTCTGAAAGTATAGGCGCTCACTCCCACAGATCCTTATCACAATCATATGGATTGATTTTATATTTACAAGTTCAGAGATCGTAGCAAGATTCTTATAGATTCTTACCAACTTCAAATAATTAAAGAAGAGCATGCCATGTACAAGAGGGAACCACTAAATAACATTGGTTTAGTTTTTACACTGTCGGGTTAATAAAAAATTGATTTCAGTCATGTAGGTTGAAAGCTGGAAAAAAGGGTAAGCAACCTGATACAACAAGTTAAATCACAATGATGTGTAAATTATTTACATTGTCAATGCATATAATCAGGATCCAAAATTAAATTGCATAATTATTATTGCAACAACCAAGAAAAAATGAAAAAAGAGCTGTTATACTCATAATAAAGACGTGTCCTTACTTTTTATAAGTACTTAAATCTGGTTGCTTAAAACAAAGGATAATTGTGCAAACTCCCAACTTTATTTACACACAAGAAGGTGATAATCCACCTCTGAATTGTTTTAGCAGCAACATATTGTATTTAGGTTATTTTTTAACTCTAAATACTCCACTGCATGATTTTTCCAACTGTCTTCCCGTTATTAGACTTATTACTACACTGTATACTATTTTGCTTCTAGAACCAAGAGTCCCACAATTTAAGAAGTATCGCCATTGCACATGTACTACTTTATTGACTCCCTTTACTCAGGTTGAATTACCAGTGGACCATAATACACACATTGAATTGCACATGATGCATCTCATGTCATTTGTAATATGTTAACTTCTCCAACTTCAATATCCACTATACTCTACATGAACCACTTGTAATAAACATGATTTAGAAAAAACACTATTTTCACCTAGCGTAGCTAAATGCATGACACGTGTAACCCTTTTACATTCAATTTTTCCATGGTTAAGCTAACCGAATATCTAAGGAAGTTTCAAATATCAAGGAAAACATATAAAGAAAAATGAGATGAATGTTAAGCACAACCCATAATCAGGAATGTTAAATTATAACCCGAAAAATAACTTTTTAAAGTTATTTAATACCACAGAAAAACAACTTTTTAAATTGTTTAATTTGGCTCCAAGAGTTAAATAAAACTCTCATACACCGGATGCAGAAAAAATTTTATGAGCAAGAACCACTCTCCACACTCTTCTTAGGACGATTGTAAAGACATCATTTTCTAGAATTCTTTTTAAATGGTAAAAAAGTAGCATAAAAAGGGAGATGCTGCACTAGCAAAAAGCTATTAACCAGCGGTTGTACTTCAAATCTCTCGGTTCCACTTATTCAACTGTCAAGACAAGTAATACAGCTCCAGTGCCTCAACATTTAAATGAAAGAAAAATGACCAACCAGGGAAGAGTAAAAACAGTGCTCGAAGTAGTGTTATTAAAAGCTGTCGTTTCCACTTAAAGCAATGAAGCGATGCGAAGTGAGGGATTATTGCTTCATTTATGAAGCCATGCGCTTCATAGAAGTATGAGCTTCAATCAATGACACGCAAAGCGATCACAATAGGACGCAGTCGGTCCTTCAAATCCCAACTTTGAGAAGTTGGATTAATGTTGGCATTATTGTACATCAGATACTGAAATTAGTTACTTAATTTCAATTTGATCATTGTAGTACTAATTAACCCATATATGTTTGGTTTTTTTAAAATTTTGTGAATTGTGCAGTTCACTTCAACGAAGCGTGAGTCTCAGTTTTCCCTTTTTGCTTCAATGCCCTGGGACCTTGTCGCTTTTTTGCGCTTTCCGTTTTTAAGAACACTGTGCCTCAAACAGTCAAACTACAAAAATTGAGCTAGTATTGGAGACCCTCAATGGCACTTGGCACTTCTTAGACAAACAGATCAAGCAAACTAAAAAAGTATAGGACCTAAAAAGCTGGAAAATATCCAAAGAGCTCCTTGGGGAAAACTGGTAGACAGTATTAGGACATCAGTCACTCACCAAATCACGACGATCCCGTTCACTGCTAAAAACTTGGAGCCACCTTGACCGCAGGTGATATTTTGTGGATCCGCCCTGTAATTACAGAAAAATACATGCGCATTCAGCAAACATAACATTTGGAGGTACACACTGAACATATTTCAGATGATCGCCAATACAGAGCAAGTATCACACCTCTAACTCAAATGACAGGTAAAAAGAAACTAAACACTGAGTCAGCAATCGATATTGTGTTTCCAAAACTAAAAAGAATATAAGATAAAATTTGGATTCTTAAAAAGTCAAAACGTTAAATGCAGTCATTGAAAAAAGAATATGAGTAAAGTTAGACACTGTATACTCACTTGTCCAAGCAAAGAAGCAATACAGGCACCAATATGTACAAGCGGCCCTTCTTTGCCAAGGGCAAGACCACCTCCCACTGAACCTATGCTTCCAAAAATCTAAAAGACCGAATAAGAATAACAACAAATTATCTGATTTAGAGTGACAGGATCCACAACAAAGCTTAGATGTGCAATCATACCTTTCCAATCAAAGTTCTGAAAAGAAGGATACCATGTGTGTCAATTCCTACACATACAGGCCAAAATGAGCAACCCAGAAGAATCCACCAGAGATTCAACAACCAATATCAGAAAGTACAAGCATACCGTTTAGATAACCCTTTATTTCAGGAATCCCTGATCCTGACGCTGCTGGTGCGAAGTGAGTGATAATATATACAGAAGATAATACTAGAACCAAGTTGATCAAAATATACACCAGACATCCAGCAAAATATGACTTCTGAATAATTTGAAATGTAAATGAGAATTTCCATCCCGCAAAATTTTCAACAGAAAGATTAATGAAAACAGCAGCAAGTCCTGTGCCTGAGAGACAATGAACATGACTCAGTTTCTGAGAAAGCAATCATTAGGCCTAAAGCTATTTGAAACGCATCAATTAAAGAGAATAAGATTGTTAGAGCAAAATGGAAATAATGTTTTGCTCTCCGCGTTGTGCTATTAACTCTCACAACCCAACCATTACTGTTTAAACATATAAACTGGAACCCAACAAGAAGGTATAGTATGATAAATGAGCAAACAAATTTAGCAAATTAAATTCGACACAAGGAGGGCGGAATATGAACAATTCACATCCAATTCCTCCTGATTTCCATTGAAAATGTGTGGAACCCTCTAAAATATAAGTCACTAGATTTTCTCATGATTATGACTTAAACTCATGGTTCACCAAACACTTTTCCTACTGAGAGAGAGAGAGAGAAATAACCATTACTTCTGAGATGCTAAACTGTGATAAAGCTCCAAGTTAAGCCAGAATATATATAATTTGGCAAAGGGGGGACTGACAAGTTCATTTTCTAAAGCTCCTATATGCTCAAAAAAGATTCTCATATAGTTTCAGAGTTTTACAACAAAATTCCTAAGCCAAGGATAATGCACACTACGTTTGGACTTCTAAAATTTTCTGAGAAAAAGTTAACAAATTTTTCTGGTCAAAAGTACCTGTTCAATAACAACAACAACATACCCAGTAATATCCCACACCGACTTGTTCAATAGTTACTAAATTATGAAGCACATTCACCAAATGGAACTGCCTAAATGGGCTTAATCAATTTAATCCCATTCACTGATATCAAGTTATTACCTTAACGACTTGTATAAAATCATTTTCTCTGAGATTCTTTGGACTATCACAATAACTATCCACGCTATTTACAAGTAGTTGCAAACATCAGAAAAATTCAGTGTCCGTCTTTAAACACGAGACTTCTATTAATAAAGAATAAGCTAGCCCTGGCCCCTGGTACAGTAATTAATTGATTATTAAGATTTTTCTTTACAATAACATGAAAGACTATGATTTTTGGGATTTATTTATGACCGAGTAGAGGCAAATCAGAGCAAAAGGAGAAAATTTAATTTTCAGTTTCTTAGTGTTAAAAGATCTTATCTATATAATGATACCTTATCCTAGAATGAAAGAGCTAGTTGAAGCTCCCAAAACAGAAACAGAAAACAAAAGGGAAAAGATTTTCCTAGCTTCAGATTTATATCTAATAACGTCAACCGGGAAAAGAGTAACTCCACAATCCAAATTAGTTCGATTCAGCTATATGAATCCTCCTTCTCCATTTATATATTCCATTCTATTCAGGGCATGCAAAGATTGATACAAGATGCATTTTCAAGATTGCCAGTTCTCTATTGCTGAGGATATAAGCAGGTATAAGAAAGAACATCTTCTTCCTCCTATAATGTTACAGCTAAGTAGGTCATCAATAATATGTCAACCTATTTACATGCAACGTATAGGAGTCAAAAACAAATCAAAAATAGTTCAAATGACACATGTGATTCTGGAAATTTATTTGTTTTTCTCGACTCTAATCTCCATCCACTGATTTTTATAATATCGCGTTACTATCAAGGACCCAACCATTAGAAGGAACTGCTTCGATGCAATCTAGAATCAGGCAAAATAAGATCCTCCAAATGTCTTATACAACAACAACAACTACTACTACTACTATGCCTCAGTCGCAAAGAGGTTGGGGTCAGCTATATGAATCCTTGCTTGTTACTTCATTTAAACTCATCTCACGACAATATTATGATCCTCCATATGTCTTATCCCGTGGCGGAAAAAATGAGCTTTTTTCTGGCAATGGGCATAAAATATTGATGTTCTCTTTCCAAATAGAGGGAAAAAACAGCAAAAAAGGTGCTCTCGCCAATACAATCCTATTAGAACTACTCACAGCGCGGAAAACTGTTATCACAAATATCCATCCATCCAGCATTTCCATGTGAAGCAAAAACATTCACCTAACTCCAAAATTATCGGTTAGAGGCAAATTGGGTACCAGGGATAAGAACATACCATAGAAAATCTGTTCCTATAGGGTATAAAGAGAAATAACCATAGATTAAACTGACACCGAATCTCACCAATTCCAATTAGTAACGCCAAGAACCATTTCACCACAACAGCATATCCCATATAAAGCTTTCCTCTTTTAGCCTGTCCATATAACACACATCAAACACAACTTCAGATATCTTATTTTCCTAATATAAATCAACTAACCATTTTATATCTCTTTTCTGATATATAATACTAATACAAAGCAAGTATATTTAGAGCAAGAACTGAGCTTTTATGTAATTGTCTATTCAGATAGTATCATATTTTCCTAATACAGTGCTAGTACTTCTTTTTAAGAGCTTAAGTTCTATGCGCTGACGTAATTCAGAAGGTAATAAAAGGTAAATCTCTAAGATAGGCATTACTGGCAACTTGGTAACACTAAAAGTTGTAAGTTGTAACTAACCTGCTATATAACAGGCTAAAAAAATACTGATAGCTAAAAAATACTTTATACTTACAGTGCATATAACTTGAATCCTTTTTAATAAGTAATATAAAGCTAGTTAAACAAAAAAGGATTAAGAATTGAGCTTTACAAAAAGGATCCAGTACCTGTTCTTCCCTATAAGCATAATTTTCAACAACTTCATAATCAAGACTTTCCACAGTGCTTCCATTGCCCTTTGATGATGATGGACCCACCTCCCCCCAGTCTGCCTCCTCCTCCTCCTCCGCCGTCGCCGGAATCCGTGACCACATCAGCTTCGCCGTCTCCACCCCGTTTTGAAAATGATCTGATAACATATCTATATATGTATATATAAGTTTAATGAGCCCCAAAACCTCAAAAATTCGAACCCCTTTTGACGAATAAGCCCAAAATTATAGCTTAAAAAGCCAAAATTAGAGGTGAAATTTGAAAATTGGGATCAAGATTGAGTATTTTCTTCTGTGTTCTGCTGATTAAGAAATTTAAGTGTCAATGTCACGGTAGGGTGATGAGAATTTCTTTTCTTCCAGAATAAGTGAGAGATGGGTATGTATATATGACTTAAGATTCGAGAATTGATGTGTATTTCTCTGTGGAGTCTGCTAGTCCGGTGAGTCCACCACAAGTTTACTTTTCTTCTTGGGGTAAAAAGAAATTTATTTTAAAGAAATGGTAGTTGTTTGAAGAAAATTAAAATTATGCAAAAGGAGTTTAGAAATAGTTGAAGTCATGTTCTCACAGAAAACAATTTGAATATTCTATTTTTCAAAATTTACTCAGTGGCAATGACTTTAATGTTTTGAATAAATCTTTTTTTTCTTTATAACTTTCATCAACGTTAATAGATATAGTTTGTTAAATATTTAACTTGGCAAAAAGTATTTAATGTTTACAAACTTAAAGGATAAAAATTGAAAACCATATTTGAAGGTGTTAGCGCTACATTGTTTTAATATGTACCTCATATTAACCACATGGCAGGGTAAGAAAATATTATCGATTTAATTTGATCCTTTTTTAAGTTAATTTACCAAAGATTTTATTTTTTTACACCCCATTAACATTTCTTAACATCACATCTCATAACCACTTTAGCAAGAAATGAATGAAGTTTAGCAGATACAATTTCGCTCTTCATCTTTTTTTGGTTAGGAAATATTGGGTCCACCAATAATGGGTGTTTTAAAGTTTAATAGGATTATTAGTTAACCCTAATATTTTTTATATAAGTACATTTAGGGGTCGTTTGGTTTGAATACGGTTTATACTGAGATAAGTTATACTGGTATAAGTTATGCTGCGATTACTTTTAAGAAATATGTATAAGTTATACAGGTGCTAATCACACCACCCTCTATAAAGGTATTATTAAATTTTTATACCAGCACTATACCTTCTTATACCTCATACCAAAGTACGTGACAATTAACGTCGACCAGTAATTTCAGTTGTGGTTCAATCCGAGAACAATTAAGTGCTTAGATTATTGCGTTTTCCAACATTGGTATCAGATCCCTAAGCTGATTTTCTGGTCCGGACACATATATAGAATAGTTTTAAACTTATTTAGAGCATCACATACATGTATCTTTTTTACTGTGAAATTGAATCCGTTAATATGTTTAACATATTTTTTTTTTCGGTAGAAATAAGTTTTCAGATCTGATAATAAATATTATTAAAAAAAACATTAATTGATGTTTTGTGTGAATCAATGACGAATTGTTTATCTGTGTCTAAATGGGAATGGTAAATCACATTTAGACTATGATTGGAACATTTTGATATTAATCAATATTCAATATGTTTAACATCATGTACAATTGTTTTGTGTGAAACAATCTGGAATTTTAGTAAATCAGTTTTTTTTTAACTGATTCCGATTTTTTTAAAAGAAAATAAATAAATGAAGAAGAAACCATGGAGCTTGGTGCTCCATGGCCATGGCAGCAGAAAGAAAAGGAAGGAGATGAACCAATGGCTTCGCTTCTCTAATGTCAAAATAGAGATAGAGCTCGATGCTCTATTATCAGCGGCAACGTCAAAAAGAAAAGAGAGAAGAAAAGAATAAATTTTTTTGCTTGCAAGTCCATGAAAAAGGCGGCTAAGAACACAAAAAATAAAAGGGAGGAAGAAACTTAGGGTTTCTCTTTCTCCTTAAAATCTGTTTTACTTTATATATATATATATATATTTGTTTTTTTGTTTTTTTTAAGAATTCGTCATTTAACAGAAGCTAGGGCTTCTTTTGAAAAGTTGTTACGCTACATGCCAACATTTTTTTTAAGAGAAATTTTCACAAACCATTATTGTTTAGTGGTTATTAGCTAACTATAGTTACTATTTACTAAATTACTGCATATAGCTATGTTTTCAGTTATTATAAAATATATTTGATGTATTTAAGCTACTGTATTCATGAATACAGTACCAAAACTCGGCGTGAAATAGGGGAGTCCAACTAAGCAACAATTGTATTCGATTGTATTCGCGAATACAGTAACGTAAACTGCATAAAAAATAGTTTTTTCAGCTGTTTAAAAACGGTAAGTGAGTCAATTAATATGATAGACTCCTAATATAACTCAACTATAACATGCATAATATGTATTTCACGTTATAGGAAAGATTTCCCAGCCGAAAACTACCATAAAACAGAGCAATCTCTAGATTTTCAATCCCTCCTTTTTCTGTTGCTAGAGTTCGTGGAAGTTCTGTTTTCAACCAATAAAATTCGAGATTCATACAATTATATAAAGTCATGTAAATACATCCAAATATATCTAAATACATCTAAAACCAAACAGTGAAAGTCACTGTAATAACTATTTATCAGTACAATACAGATGAATACATGTATTTGAAATACATAACACATTCATAAGTACAACAATAAAAGTCATCTAAATACATCCAAATATATCAAAATACATCTAAATACATCTAAAGACAAACAGTGAAAGTCACAGTAATAAGTATTTATCAGTGTTGGAACTATTGAATACATATAAATACATTAAAATACAGAGAATAGAAAAAGTAGTGTATATTGTAATAGTCATTGATTCTGCCACGACCCAAACCGATGGGCCGCGACGAGCACCCGGTACCTTACTCAATCGAGTATCAACGTAACGTATTTTTCTTATTACATCATCATAGATAAGTGGGCCAGAAGGCGCGTCATGATACAACCAGAGTAAACATGAGGGAAAACCCGACATAGAACGACCCAACTTGATATAGAAACTTATACATGTGACATACGGGCCTATAAAGCTAATGTGATCCATTATATACTTTAAATATAGGCCGGCAAGGCCATACAAATATCCGTACACATGACATCTGTCAAGAAGCCTCTAAGAGTACATATTTATCATAAAGGTCGGGATTGACCCCGCCGTACCAATCAATACATGTACTAATCATACTGAGCAAATAAGCAACTCTGGAGCAATGGAGCGCACCAACATCTTCCGCTGAGCTGATAGCCTACTTGGAGGACTCTCGGCCAGTCTATCAGGACATGTGGGCATGAAACGCAGTGTCCCCAAGCAAAAGGAACGTCAGTACAAATAATGTACCAAGTATGTAAGAAATTAAAATCAGTAAATAATAGACATGAGAAAAACATGGAGTTAAAGACTCGAATGTAAGTCTGAATAACTCTGTAAATAATGAAATACTCATAATGGCATGCATATGCGTATGAATGTCATGTCGTGCATAGGTACATGTTTTCATAACATCATCAAGCCTCTGAGGTCATCCCATCATATCATCTCTGTCACTGTGGGAAAATCATCAACGTATACCAACCGATTAGGTGATGGTGCGTATATAACGCCGTAACCTTTTCACATATCACATATACATATATACGTGTATATAACGCCATCTGGTCATGGGTCAATGTACATGTATAAATTAATGCAATGCATGAGAGCAATAAAATCTTTCGGAATGTCATAAGACCATTATATCTCTGATTAATATCATAAAACAAACTTTATCAACTTACGTATTTTCTGAGACCCATGAACAGGCGATAGAAAAATAAGACATATGGGAATTCAAAAACATAGGCATCTCTAATACTTCTATGAATAGATTCATTTATGGAAGTTGTGCATTTTCTCGTTTCTTTCATGTCATATAGATCATGCCAAAAACAAAGAAGGAATAACCTTAACATACCTGAACCGATTCTCTTAAAAATCCCTTTAACACTGTTGATTGCGACAATGCGTAACAGCGGATCGAAGTAGGGAAAAATCAATATGATATTCTTGAGAAAGATTATACCGGGCTTCTTTAGAGTCACGTTGCTAAGATGTTTAAGAAATTTTCTTGCTTGAATTCTTGAATTCTGGCGTGAATATCCATTGACTAACATTCTGATATAAGACCTTTCTTTAAGAATGGATATGTAAGACCTTTCTTTAAGAATGGATATGTAAGGCATTTCTTTAAGAATAGAATAGATATGTGACTCACGTTCTTAAGCATGTCAAATCCCGCATTTCTACTCTTGCCACCTAATATAATGACTTAAGAGTCACAATTCATGGAGTGGCTTAATGCCACGTGGGTGGTTATCCATTTTCAACAATAAACCACCAATTATCTCAATTAAGTGTTAATCTCCCACTAAAATTAATAATTATCCGATTATCCACATAATAAAAAATTATCTCAAATTACTTAAAATACTACTCACTTTTAATACACTTTATATATCTTACTATCATGGCCATGTGGTACATTGTTACTAGTCCATAAATACCGACTATTTTAGCTCGGGCCGTATATTATCCCAAAATATCAAACTTCGACAAAACTCATTTTCTTTGGTTCGGTTACCCTTTTACCTTAACGAATTTACTTGTCACTTGTTTGAAGTAGCACAATACTTATAATCCCAAAATAATCTCATTCCCAAACTTACGTACATTGACTTACGACGAAATTTTAACGTACAAAAAAAATGAGGGATGTAACATCATTTCCCCCTTTGGAACCTTCGTCCTCGAATGTTGACTGATGCACTTATCATTCTCATAAACCATAGCTATGGTGAATACTTTAGTACTCTTCTTTCCATCTAGGAGCTGTTCTATGAACGAATCCCAAACACTAGTGCATTCCCCCCCTTTAGGCCTCTTTCTTACACCAAGACTCGTGGTCGGAATCATTTCAATCTTGTAACTGTTGCTATCTTTTATCATGCAGCATGTACGACTCTGACTTTGTAAGTGCACCTATGCGACTATTCTATCCTTTTTCCTCCAGCTTTTAGCCAATCCCTAGGCCTCATTTTGTGAACATATACAGAGCTTAATAAGATGTCCCTCTGGGCATCTATAAGTACATTGGAGTTCTTCGCTCGATACTTTGTTGAACTTATGAATATTGTTATATCTTATTTCATAGACTCGATTATCCATTCGTATGACTTTACTGCATCTAGGTAGTCATATTATA
The DNA here is from genome assembly GCA_005239525.1 of Nicotiana knightiana. Classification (NCBI taxonomy): domain Eukaryota; kingdom Viridiplantae; phylum Streptophyta; class Magnoliopsida; order Solanales; family Solanaceae; genus Nicotiana; species Nicotiana knightiana. The sequence continues at coordinate 25,215 of ML412491.1, read as the reverse complement.
CCATAATTCTTACTTCGATTTATCGTTACTGAAGTCTGCTACCAAACTCCATGTTACTCTTTAGCTGTTTATCATATATGTATAAATCCAAGTCCTTTAATGCTTCCTCATTATTGTTCATCTTAAGAATGACGACCTACTCTCATCTCATATTTTGTAACCTTTATCCATCAATTGTTGATTCACCTCAATATTAATCTGCACTCTACCACTGATAACTTGAAACCTCTTATGTAATCACTAGGGCTCACGTTGCATTGAGGATCATTTGAAGTGACTTTTCTGATCCACCTGGGGCCGATACAATGCTATATATCCATAATCGTATTTCATAGCATCCCAATGTGATTTAACTTACGTGGGTATTTTAATTTTGTACAATTCATGAAATCATTACTCAATCGGCCCATACATCATCCTTCATCCATCACAATTACACTCTCATTCTACTATCAGGGCAGAATTCCATCTCTTCTAAAGGCTACTAGTCTTAGACTCTTTTGAGTTCATTCAGGTTTATACTGATATTTATATAACTTGGAGAAACCATCAGCTCTCTTATTTTCATGGGCTTAACCTCGAGGACTTATCCATTTTCGCCATCTTCACACTTGACTTTTTCTTATTTTTACTCTTGTCTTCCTAAAAACTTGTTGCTTTACCATATTTTAGCTTGCGAACTACACATGTCTATTTATACTACTTGCAACCTTCCTTCAAATTGCTTGCACCATAGATTTCCTTATGTTATTCTAGAACATCAAGCGAGACATCAAATCGTCTCTAACTCTTCTTTACTCTCTTGACTAGGCCTCTCGATACCTAGAAACCATATGCTGGAAGATATGCCACTGACCACGCTGTTACCATTCTTGGATACTAAATCCTAGCGCTTCAAGCCTTCTATCTACAATGTGGATTATTTGCAACCTTCAGCATTTGAGTATCTCGTACGTTGTTCACCTTTACCTTACTTGCCTTAACTCGCATCAAATCTTTTATCTCTTTCATAACCTCCCTTCCATATAGGTATAATTCACATCCACAACTTGAAGCTCTATCATAATACTTGTATCTCTGGTGCATACACAATCCGGTAGGAACTTCAAATTGACTTCTTATGAGGCTGGTACTTTTCTAATTGGCTTTCTCGTAGAGCCGTTATATAATATTGTTGTTGTACTATCTGTCTTGTACCTCTAATATCAAGAGTGACCCTCTACTCAATCATGATGTCTATAATTTTCTGGTTCCAATAATCATACTCCTGATTTACTTAGTTGATGTAACTTTTTAGTTTCTTCTTTCATTTGATCAACCTTTATGTAGGCTTAAGCTATTTTCCGATCTGCAACTCATGGTATTTTTCCTGGTCCTTCTGCCTCCTTGTTACGTGTCTACTTAGCTTATCTTAGTTCCCACGCATGCCTGAGTTTTCGCGCAACTCACATGATCTCGAATATTACTTTTGATTTTAGTTCCCGTTCATTAGCCATACCACTTTCTTATGGAGTGCATACAATGTTGTAGTGAGGTTGTTGTTACAAGACATTTCCTCTTTAGGTCACTATGCTTAGGTTGGAGCCTTCTTCCTTATTTCCTCAGCTAGTCTTTCATTGTAGTACTTAGGGAGAATCCTCTGACTCTTGTAAAGCTGCAAGCTTATTACATCGTACACTTGACGGAATTTTTGATGTCCTTCCTCGCCTATAATTATCCGTCGTTACTTACCTCCACGCCCTTGTGCTATTTTGACTGTCTTCCCAGTGGCATTCGTTTTTACTTCAGTCATATTCATATGGTACCTTTAACTACCCCAACTCGTATCTGAATATTTCTCAAGGGTCGCGATGTCAAATCTGCGAGACTGAATTTCCCATGTTGGAGTTCACTATGTTTATCTTGCACGATTTGTTGATTTGTCTGTATCCTCTTGTCTAGCCATAATTAGTCTCTTCCTGAATCAATTACTAACTACTAATTGGACCATTCTCATATCAATATTCCGCGTAATCTTTCTTGGGTTATTTACTTTGTCTTAACTTACGTCTTGCGTTGGCTCCTTATTTGTCAATAACATTTCGGGCAGGAACACTTACTTACTTTCTTTGACGTCATGTTTGAGTAATGTTCTGGAATCGTAGCATATCGGTAGGACTTGAGTAAGTGCAATCTCATCCCTTTCTCATTTTTATCGCATTCTTCCTTTACCATTCCATCGCTACTAGAACCACTTAATTCTGACTTAATGCCATATCACTTCATATTCCCCCTTTAGAGGAGTACTAAGATTTAGAGCTACGATGATCTACCTATAGATGTTTTACCTCTTCACCTTTGGCGTCTTTTCACATCATTGATGATCCTTACTCGTCTCACGGTAGTCCTTCTGTATCAAGGATAACAAAATTCCCTACTCGCGAGGGTGACACTTAGTATAACTGGCACATACAGTCCCTTAAACTTAACTTTTCTCACATTGCTTGCTTTAAGGAAGCGTCTTCCTGAATGAACTTTAAAATTTATTCTTCTGTCATCCATTCTATCCTCGTCGTAACGCAATATGAATTCTCATGATGCCGACCATTACAAAATCACTCAGTACCTAATTCATGTTTAGTTTATCATGTTCACCAATCCATACCGATTCCTATTACTCTGGGGTCTATCTTTTCCTTCTAGTAATTATGTTAGTCACGAACTTGAGGCTATGACTTTATGACTTATACTCTTTTGTTACCTTAAGGACTGTCACCTCTCATATTTTCCTTCCCTTGTCTATAGACTCTGTAATACTATATTTATTATTATTTTTTATCTAGCGTCGTCATCCATGTACCACATTTTACTCATAATGCTTCATTAAATCTCTTCTTATTTTCCTGCTAACATTTCTGTCTATCACTTTATTCTGAAAACTTCAACAAGATATTCTTTTGCTTTTAGCTCCCCTTGCTCCATCCACTGGCTCTTCGGTTTTCCTAACATTCTCCCTCTACTAGGGATGGGAGCCACACTCAAGGTAAATAGTTATCCCTTCTAAGATTCCACTACCTATCTTCTGAAATTTCTAATCATTCTAGTATTCATATCTAGCTGTACTATTCTAGAACGCACCATATGGGTTTCTCACAAGGAGATCTATTAGCACATTTGCAATGTCCATTGGAAATGTTAACTAACGCAAACAATCCATACACCATTTTAAGTCACTCTAACCCCAGCCGGATCCTGATATCCGTCCTTCTCTTAACTATTTTTGTTAGCCTCCATATGGCATAAATAAGATGGGTGTGGTCATTTGTACATACCTCTATTATAGTTGAAGGTAACTCAAAATGCTTGTATTCCTCTGCTTGAATTGTAAATATTGTTAATCTTCATTAATTGGGTAAGTACCCTTCTTCACCTTGCTTCTTTTACTTGTTGAAACTTGTATCTATCTTCTGAATTTCATTACCTTTTACCATAGGGGTGGATAGATATTCTTGCCCTAAGGCTCCTTATCAATAGGCTTACACGTCTTAGTACACACATAATCTACTGAAGACCTTACATTTACTCATCATAAGCATCATGAAAAATCGAGTTCCTCTGACTCAACTCTTCCACAACCATATTCAATCTCTTACCATCTGTTCTTCTGGATGTAGGCATCATCGTATTATGAATAAGATAGAGTTTAGAAAATCGAGTTTTTACAACTGAGCTCTACCACACGATCTAGAGTAGGAAGAAAGAGTGATAGTCCTAAATGCCTTGTAGCCTCCTGCTTATAAGTGTGGTGCACAACACACCCATAAACAAGACTTTACTAGATACAGCTTGTAGACATCCCTAGGACAAAACTGCTCTGATACCACTTTTTTCACGACCCAAACCGATGGGCCGCGACGGGCACCCAGTACCTTACTCAACCGAGTACCAACGTAACATATCTTTCTTATTACATCATCATAGATAAGTGGGCCAGAAGGCGCGTCATGATACAACCAGAGTAAACATGAGGGAATACCCGACATAGAACGACCCAACCTAATATAGAAACTTATACATGTGACATACGGGCCTATAAAGCCAATATGATCCATTATATATTTTAAATATAGACCGACAAGGCCATACAAATATCCGTACACATGACATCTGTCTACAAGCCTCTAAGAGTACATACTTATCATAAAGGTCGGGACTGACCCCCCGTACCAATCAATACATGTACTAATCAAATTGACCAAATAAGCAACTCTGGAGCAATGGAGCGGACCAACATCTTCTGTTGAGTTGATAGCCTACTTGGAGGACTCTCGACCTGTCTATCAGGACCTGCGGGCATGAAACGCAACGTCCCCAGGCAAAAGGGACGTCAGTACAAATAATGTATAGAGTATGTAAGGAATGAAAATCAGTAAATAATAGACATGAGAGAAACATGAAGTAAAAGACTCGACATGTAAGTCTGAATAACTCTGTAAATAATGAAATACTCATAGTGTCATGCATATGCATATGAATGTCATGTCGTGCATATGTACATTGTTCATAACATCATCAAGCTTCTGAGGGCATCCCATCATATCAACTCGGCATCGTGGGCAAATCATCAGCGAATACCAGAATATCCATTGACCAACATTCTGATATAAGACCTTTCTTTAAGAATGGATATGTAAGACGTTTCTTTAAGAATGAATATGTAAGACCTTTCTTTAAGAATAGAATAGATATGTGACTCACGTTCTTAAGCATGCCAAATCCCACATCTCTACTCTTGCCACCTAATATAATGACTTAAGAGTCACAATTCATGGGGTGGCTTAATGCCACGTGGATGGTTATCCATTTTCAACAATAAACCACCAATTATCTTAATTAAATGTTAATCTCCCACTAAAATTAATAATTATTCGATTATCCACATAATAAAAAATTATCTCGAATTACTTAAAATACTACTCACTTTTAATACACTTTATACATCTTACTACCATGTCCATGTGGTACCTTATATAGTACTAGTCCATAAATACTGGGTATTTTAGCTCGGGTCGTATTTTATCTCAAAATGTCAAACTTCGATGAAACTCATTTTCTTTGATTCTCTTACCCTTTTACCTTAACGGATTTACTTATCACTTGTTTGAAGTAGCATAATACTTATAATCCAAAAATAATCTCATTCCCGAACTTACAACGAAATTTTAACGTACAAAAAAATGCGGGAAGTAATAGATTCTTTATGAAATTTATCAAATTGGGCTTGTTTCAATGTGTCATTACGTATTTTTATTCTCTTTTCTGCAACTATATTTGATGTTGAACCTGCAAATACATGTTCCGCTTGAGTGATTTGTAAATCGAAAAATGGCCCTTCGAAATTGAGTGCTTTTGTGCCGACCCGCCTGATCCTTCCCGAATTTTCCCGCCGTAGCTGCCCCAAAATTTAAATCTGCTATTGGGGGAGTCCTTATGCAAGAGGGACATCCAGTAGCGTTTGAAAGCAGAAAATTAAATGATGCAGAGCGCTGGTACACCGTGCAGGAGAAGGAGATGACGGTCGTGGTTCACTGCCTTAGAACCTGGCGTCATTACCTATTGGGAGCTCACTTTCTTGTCAAAACAGATAATGCGGCGACAAGTTACTTTCAAACTCAGAAGAAGCTGTCACCCAAGCAAGCTCGGTGGCAGGATTTCCTAGAAGAATTTGATTACTCACTGGAGTACAAACCCGGTAAGGCCAATGTTGTTGCCGACGCCCTAAGTCGGAAGGCTGTGCTAGCAACCATTTTTAGTACCACCACTTGTGATATTCTGGATGCCATAAAGCAAGGGATGCAGCACGATCCAGTAGCAAAACAACTTCTTGACTTAGATGCCCAAGGCAAGACCAAAAAGTTCTGGACAGAAGATGGGATCCTGTATACCACCGGCAGGAGAGTCTTTGTGCCAAATGGGGGAGCCTAAGGCGCACCTTGATCAGGGAAGGGCACGACACTACTTGGGCTGGGCATCCAGGCCAAAAACGCACCTTGGCATTGCTAGAGTCAACTTATTATTGGCCGCACATGAGGGACGACATCGAGGTGTACGTCCGAACGTGCCTTGTATGCCAGCAAGACAAGGTGGAACACAAAGTACCCAAAGGCTTGCTTGAGCCATTACCCGTAGCAGAAAAACCATGGGACAGCGTCACCATGGACTTCATTACATGCTTGCCGAACTTAGAGGGCTTTGGCAACATTATGGTGGTAGTCGATCGGTTCTCAAAATATGCAACTTTCACTGCCACCACTGTAAATTGCAAAGCCAAGGAGGCAGCACGGTTATTTCTCAGGGACGTGGTCAAACATTGGGGTGTTCCAAAGCACATAATCAGCGATCGGGATCCCCGGTTCACCGAAGACTTTTAGAGAGAATTATTCAGTTTGTTGGGGTCGGAATTACATTTTTCCACCAGCTTTCACCCACAAACAGATGGGCAAACAGAAAGGGTCAACGCCCTCCTTGAACTATATTTCAGGCACTTTGTAAGTGCAAATCAGAGGGATTGGGCAAAGCTGCTTGATACTGCCCAATTTTCATACAATTTGCAGCGTAGTGAATCCACAGGGAGAAGTCTGTTTGAGGTAGCAACTGGGCAGCAGCCTAACACACCCCAAACCTTGCCAGTAAGTTCAGAATTAAGGAACCCAGGGGCATTCCATATGGCAAAGGCTTGGGAAGAACAAGTAGATATGGCCAGATCCTACTTGAACAAAGCTGCCCGAAAGATGAAAAAGTTTGCTGATCGGAAACGACGACCGGTGCACTACCGCATTGGGGACAAGGTAATGGTCAAGCTCAATCCCCGCCAATTCAAGTCATTAATGGGCGTCAACCAGAACTTAATCCGACGCTATGAAGGGCCGTTTGAAGTTATTGCCAAGGTTGTCAAGATCTCCTTCAAGCTGAACATGCCCGGCCACTTAAAAATCCATCCCGTCTTCCATGCTTCTCAGCTAAAGCCTTATCACGAAGACAAGGAAGACGCCGAAAGAGGGCAGTCTAGCCGCGCCTACATATTCATCCCTCCTTCTGCCCTCAACAAGAAAATCGAAGAAATTGTCGACCATCAATTGGTCAGAGGCAAAGGTTGGGCCAATTCGAACACCCAATTTCTGGTACATTGGAAGGGACAGCCGGCCGAAGAAGCGACATGGGAGAAATATGAAGATCTTTGGAAATACAAAGATCAGATTCGTGACTACTTGAATCTCTGTGGCACCGCAGTCGTCTCCAATTCAAGTGGGGGAGAGTGTGCCGACCCGCCTGATCCTTCCCGAATTTTCCCGCCGTAGCTGCCCCAAAATTCAAATCTGCCATGGCTAGACAAATTCAAAAACCAGCAATGATCACCCTTGCAGCATGCCTGGCAGCCTTTTCAGCATGCCTGGCAGCCCTTGCAGCCTGCCTGACAGCTTTTGCAGCCTGCCTGGACAGAATGATTGCTTCCCAGCATGCTTGACAGCTTTTGCAGCATGCCTAACTGGAATCATTGCTGCACACCATGCCTGACAACAGCTTTAGTTTACTTTTCTTGTATTTCCAACCATGTCTGGATAAATAAGCCTATAAATACTTGTACAAATACAACAAATAAGCATCTCATTACTTGTAAATTTCCTTTCTCTTGAATATAATCTGAAAATTGGCCTTGGCCTCCAAAACCTTTTGTGTGCCTTTGATTCATTTTCTTTCCAGCACTTGTGTGTAAGAAGTATTGCCATTGTTAGCACGTTTTTGTGTTGATCCTTCACTTGGACTGAAACCAGACCGTAGCATTTTAGCTAGCTAGTTGTCCTCACGGTGATTGTTGAAATTCATCCCGTGACAGCTTTTATCGATATACCTCGGATAAATCTCTTGTAAGGAGTTGAATCAGCCATTGGAGAAGAAAATTCGAGTTTTTTGTAAAAACATAACAATTGTGATTGTTTCTAAAAAATAGTACAGATATACAAAATAATACAAGTGCCAACGAAAAACTAACAAGTTTAACACTTACCACAACTTTTTTGAGCAAACAATTTTGAAAATTGAGAGAGAGAATGGAGATGAATGAGTTGATAATGGAGGTTGTATTCGGGGGGAAGATACTGAGTTGAGAGAGAGAATGTGGGTTTAATAAAATTGTATACAATACCGGTGTTATTGGGAGAGAGAGAATAGAAACTATGAAAGAGAAAAATATTTCACAACGTATTTAATGGCTTAACAGTAGGAAGTGACCATAAATAGATAATTTGCTATAAAACCTAAAAAATAGCTATAGAATATAATTTTATAAAAAAATATTTATTTATAATAAATAAGGTGTAAAAGTTTGCTATAGGAGGTAAAAATTATTTTTTTTAATTAGCAAATTTTTTAAAACTGGGCTAAAGGCCCATTGTAAATTCTTTATCAGATTACATGTCATGGGCTGAGGGTCCTCTTAAAATTGGTCTATCGTTTTTAATTGCCGGGAGACTTAAGACATTAGGTTGAAGGCTCACTTTCATATGTCTTATTTAATTGTAGTTTTGGCAAATAGCCTAAATAAAATTTAAATTAAATTATGTTATTTTTTTTAATAAATCCCAAATTTAAAAAAATTTAGTCATAGGGACTTATTTTCAGAATATAAATTTAGTATTTATATTCTTTTATGATCTATAATTATTTTATTATTCCAATTACTTGGAATGTTAATTAGTTTAACATTAAACTTATTTGTTAATATTTTTAACATGCTTGGAATATTAATTATTTTTAACATTACTCGTGTTAATTAGTTTAACACATGCTTTATGTTAATTTGTTGATCATGATATATATATATATATATATATATATATATATATATATATATATATATATATATATATATATATATATATATATATATATATATATATATATATATATATATATATATATATATATATATATATATATATATATATTAATTAGTTTAATATTAGCATCACTTGTTAATTTGTTTAACATGTATAATATGTTAATTAGTTTAACATTAAAGTGAATTTTATGTGAATTTGTATAGCATGTAATAAATGTTAATTAGTTTGACATTAATTTTATGTGCATGTTAATATAAGTTATTTGTTAACTTATGATCCACATGGGATTGTAAAATCATGATTAGATAATTATGTTGTCTTAAACATGATTAAGACGCTTAGCTAGATAATTGAATAGGTTAGTTTTCATAATATTTTAATTTTTGGATGATGATTGAGAATATAGTGAACTTTCGACTCCATGATAAATATATGTGTTTATTAACTCAATCATTTGATGCTTAGTATCATAATATATATGTATGTTGAACATCGTGCCTTGCGTTTTTTTTATCCTCATAATATTTTTTTATTTTGTTAAAGAATGATTACTGCTTCGAAAAATATTGTTGTTGAGCTCAACAAATGATTGAAACTCAATGGTGACAACTATGAAACCTGGAGTTTAAAAGTTCAGTGTGTGCTAGAGGAGCAAGGGGCTATGGAGGCCATTAATAATGTCATGAATGAGCCTGAGAAAGGCAACACTGTTCAACATAGGCGTGAGCGTGAAGCCTATGATAGTTGGAAGAAAAAAACTCTATTGCTTGCATTACGTTGTTGAGCACCTTAGATGATGACATTCTAGGGGAGTTTAAGGATCACCAAAGAGCTATGGAACTTTGTAATACTTTGAGGAAAAGGTTTGGTACATGTTCCACTGCAAGGCTGCGATACTTAACTATCAAATTTGACTCATATAAGAAACGCCCAGAACATTCAATGAAAACACATCTGAGGCAAATGACAAATATGATGGGGGAGTTGAAAGATGTTGGTCATGTATTGACCGATGAACAACAAATCCAAGCTGTCATACGCTTTTACCTAGTTCTTGGGATCATATGAAAATGCATTTGACCCATAATGAGAGAATCACAACTCTGGAAGATGTCCGGGAACACCTTGAGTTAGAGGAGGAATGACTTGAGGCTGCAAAACCAATAGCTGAGAAGTATAAGGAAGATGTCATAGAGCATAAATGAGATTGATGCTTCGAATGCCCAGTTTTCAGGGGTTGTGTTGCACATGACAACAATCTCCAAAACCAAGAGCGATTCAAAGAAAAAGAACCGGGGAAAGAAGAGAGGGCCACCTAAAGTTCAGCCTGCAAAAAGAGCAAAGACTGAAAAAGGCAAGAACAGACGTCCCAAACGTGTCAAAGTTGCTAAAGTGAAATGCTATAATTGTGACAAGATGGGTGACTATGTCAAAGATTGCTCTAAATATCCTAGAAAGGTATTTCATGATGCTCGAATTAGTGAACTTTGTGTTTCTAGTTCTATTTTTCTAACTGAATCTAATCCTTTGTGGATTGTAGACACGGGAGCAACGTACCACATAGCCTGGGAACGCAGTGCCTTTGTTGAATTTCAGTGAGTTCCACGTGGAGCAAAGTGGATATATGTGGCCAAGAACAATAAAGTTGTTGTTGAAGGGATCGGTACATGCAAGTTAGTCATGTGTGGTGGTCGAGACCTAATACTACATGATGTTCTCTTTGCACCAACAATTCGCCGGAATGTTATTTCAGTTTCTGTTTTGCTTAAGCTAGGATTTGACTTGTTTTGTCATGGAAATTCTGCCAAGTTGACTTTTGGTTCAACTTTATTTGGTTTTGATCAAGTGACGGGAGGTTTAATTATTATGAATTTGGATTATGATTTATTTAATAATAGTGCTAATTTTATTATGTTTGTTTCTTCACATAAATATGATAGTGATGTAAACATATGGCATGCTAGACTTGGTCATATTGGCCAACAAAGAATGCAAAGGTTAGCAAAACAAGGTTTGCTTTCTAGCATTGAACATGTGAAATTGTCCACTTGTGAAAATTGTCTAGCTGGAAAATCTGCAAGCAAACCTTTTGGTCAGGCGACTAGAGCAGAATATCCTTTGCAATTAGTCCATTCAGACATTTGTGGGGCTATGAATGTTGGGTCTAGGCATGGAGCAAGTTATTTAATTATATTTATTGATGACTTTAAACGTTTCAGTTATTTCTATTTAATTTCCCACAAATCAGATGCAATAAGTTGCTTCAAACGCTATATGAGCTTAGTGGAAAATCAATTAGACAAGAAGATAAAAGCTCTTCGAACAGACTGTGGTCATGAATACTTATCAACCCGGTTTAATAATTTATGTGATAAAAAGGGAGTAGTTCATCAGTTTACTATCCCAAATACTCCACAAGAAAATGGTGTTATGGAGAGAATAAATAGAACGCTCCTAGAAATTGTTAGGTCAATGATGGAACAAGCTAACCTCCCAATTAGTTATTGGGGTGATGCATTGCTTACTGCCACCTTTGTGCTTAACCGAGTGCCTATAAAATCAGTTACTACTACTTCATATGAGTTATGTACTGGAAGACTACCCGACCTGAGTATATTAAGATCTTGGGGTTGTGCTGCCTATACACATGATTCCTCTCACAAACATGGCAAATTGGGCCCTAGGGGAAATAAAAGTATCTTTATAAGATACTCTGAAACCTCAAAGGGTTATGTGTTTATAGGTTAGCAAGATAGTGGGAGTGTAATGAGTTTGAATCATGAGATGTCACATTCTTAGAGGATGAGTTCCCCAAGAAGGGAGAGGTAGGTCAAGACCTAACCTTATTTGAGATAGTGGATCAAGAAGTACAAGGACCATTTCATTCGAGTGGGAGAATTTTAGCAGATGATGAATTAGTTTCTCATCAAAGACCTCCTTCATCATCAGATGCGAATGAAAGTAATCCTTTTACATTTAGTGGAAGAGACCAAATGGATCTTGTTCCAAGTGGGAGCGAGATTGTCACAAATATCATTCCAAGTGGGAGCAGGATGAATGATCTTGATCCAAGTGGGAGAAACATTGATTCAAATAGGAACAATGATGAATCACAAATAAGACGTGGTTCTCGTAAAAAGATTCCCCGCCGATGATTTGATGTTGAAGGTGGCGAACTATTTATGATGCTCCTACAAGAAGAAAACGAGCCTAAAAATGTAAAAGAGGCTCTCTCATGCCCTTCTAAGGATAAATGGACAAAAGCAATAGAAGATGAATTGAAGTGTATGAGAGTCAACAAAGTTTGGGAACTAGTTGATCTCCCTGAAGGACGCAAAAAAATTGGGAGTAAATGGGTTCTCAAAATTAAGCTCAAGGCTGATGGCACAGTTGAGAGATATAAGGCTCGACTGGTGGCGAAAGGGTCTAAACAACAGAAAGGAATAGACTACGAGGAGACTTTCTCGCCTGCTATACGATTTACCTCAGTTCGCCTGGTTCTAGCTATTGTTGCAAACTTGGATCTTGAATTACATCAGATGGATGTAAAGACTGCCTTTCTCAATGGAGATGAATAAATATATATATATGAAACAACCTGAGTGTTTCATTGAAAAGGGCCACGAACTAAAGGTTTGTAGAATTTTGAAGTCTATTTATGGCCTCAAGCAATCTTCAAGGCAGTGGTATATACGCTTTCAGAATGTTCTTGTATCCAATGGTTTTACCATGATAGATGAAGACCATTGCGTTTATACCAAGAGATCAAGAAACAAGCTTGTGAATTTAACATTGTATGTAGATGACATACTTATAGCTGGAAATAATAAGGAGTTTATAACCGAGATAAAATCATGGTTATTATCCCAATTTGAGATGAAAGATATGGGTGAAGCTGCATATATTCTTGGAGTTAAGATTTCAAGAGATCGTCCAAAGAAACTTTTGTATCTATCACAAGAGAATTACATTAGAAAAGTTCTTGAACGATTCAATATACAAAATAGTAGCCCAGTTGAAACTCCTATTAGTAAAGGCCATACCTTGGGAAGTCAGATGTGTCCTAAGACTCCTGAAGAGACAGAAATAATGAGCCAAGTTCCTTATAGGAGCGCGGTCGGAAGTCTAATATACGCTATGGTGTGCACTAGACCTGATATTTGTCAAGCAGTTAGCTTGGTAAGTAGATATCAAACTGACCCAGGTTTATCACATTGGCAAGCAGTAAAGAGGATCATGATATATTTGAAGGGAACTGCTGATTATGCCCTTTATTATCTATGCGGCAAGGATCTGCGATTAGTTGGATACAGTGATGCTGACCATGGAGGAGATCTAGACGAGTGGAAGTCTACCTCAGGATATGTTTTCTTACTCAGTGATGGGGACATATCATGGAGTAGTAAGAAACAATCATGTGTATCACTATCTACAATGGAAGCTGAATACGTGGCTCTCGCATCAGCAACACAAGAAGCTGTTTGGTTGAAAAACTTCTTGGAGCACTTGTTGGATATCGCTGAAAATACTAAACCATCTACTGTGACAGTGAGGCTGCAATATCCTCCACCAAGGACCCTAAGTTTCATTGTAAAACCAAACATATAGATATCAAGTATAACTATGCGAGAGACACGGTTAGACACAAGGTAGTGAATGTGAAGTATGTGTCTACAAAAGATATGTTAGCAGATCCATTGACCAAGCCTTTGTTTAGAAATGCATTTGTGAGACACACTAGGTCTCAAGGCTTGCGTAGACTCTGAGATACTTTATTTTTGTTATTTATTTTCCCGTGTTCACAAACTGATGTTCTCTGATTATCAATAAAGTTGATTTACATACATACATATTGTTATTGTTGAATGTTATGTGCATTCTTTATTTTTTATAAGTATATTGGGTAGACAAGATGTTGACCTTCTCACACAGGCAATCGCCTCCTTATCTTAGTGATGTGAGGAGATGAGACATGATTTTAAGCAAAATTATCATAAGGGTAATTTGAGAGCTATTCTCTTAAAATCAGAATGTCGCTTAAACAATGACATAAGGTCATTGGGGTGAAAAACGTTCACCTAGTCTACTTTGTGAGCCAAATGTGAGTTAAATATGATTTTGTAGATCAACTCACTCAAATTTAGATACTTATGGTGTCTAAATATCATTTGTACAACATTCTTTTATGATATAAAGACATACACTTCTTGGGAAAAGGGAGAAAATGTTGTAGCACATGTTTCATACCATGTGTGCTAATGTCGACCAATTAAGTTAATGTAAGTGCATTCTCAACTTATTGTTGTGTGAGACCCAAAGCTTTTATGACGACTCAAGATTTTGTACCCTCAGAGACTCTGACCAGATACCTGAGACTTAGTGTGATGTTAGCTATCTTAGTGTGTTTCGAAAAAACCATGTACACAGATTCGATCTAGTGGAGCATATCCAGAAAAGCAGTCAAACTAATGTTAAGGGGATCGTGAGAAGAGGAAGATCATTGATGCAATCTCATTTATTTGTATTCACTGGTGTACCAATTATAACTTATGAGTTATGATTGTGAATACAAGAAATTATGATATATGAGATTTTGAGATTATATCAAATGTGATTTCATATGATCTAGGGTACTGCATACTTTATGATCTACTTGAAGGTTTACACTTGACGAGAGGCTATATACTCCTAACAGATGTATAACACTTAACCCTCACAATATGTTGGTCGCTCGGTCTACTTCCCTGTATGAATGATTGAGGAGATGAGTTGAGAATATGTTTCTCAGACTAAATGAGCACTTCCATTATGTGTGAGCGGGAGATGTATGAAATATTAGGTCCACCCATAAGGGGTGCTCTAAGGCCCAATAGGGTTATTAGTTAAATCTAATATTCCCTATATAAGTACACTTATAGTGTACAAAAAAAAATAAATACTAAGCAGTATTTTCCCACGCTCTCTTCTCACAAATCAGACGAGGGTTTAGACTGTGAAATAGGCGGTTGCTACAACATACCGTGACAACCACCACCGACCAGTAATTCCAGCTGCGGTTCAATCCGTTTTCGCTTCCGCTTCACGAAGAACAAGTAAGTGCTCGTTTTACTATTACGCGCTACCTAATGTGTTTAGATTATCGCGTTTCCAACACTAACAATTATACGGGGGAAGACATAAACCTAGCCTTGATTACATAACGTAAAGTGGCATAATCTAACCTTTTTTTGTTTCTCATCTTGTATCTGGTACTCACATAGGAGCCTGACTATATCCAGATTCGTCCCGCATAGAACCACATTCAGAGGAAGCACTTCCTACCAAGAATTTTTCCTTACCCAAGGTAAACCCGAGACCTTCATTGCACCACGTCCTTTGGTGGTGACATAATCCAACCTAATGCACAGTTGCTCAATATATTTTGAACCAGAGAATGAAGGAAACCTTCTTAACTATTGATAAGTACATAACACCACAAAGTGACATTAAATACACGTTTGTCTTAACTGCACAACCCATAAGATTATCAAATACTGGCATCATTAACTGTAAATTAGTTTCTTCTTGGTCTGAACTGGAATTAGGAAGGCCCTCACAGAAGCATATTTTGCTGAAGGTGAAGGGCAACGGTAGCACTTTGCTTCTAAACTATAGCCAAACCTGAAAACTTTCTCATATGTAGGTATTCTATCACATAGCGCGCTCCAGGTGATGAAATTGCATCCTTTTTTTTCAAAATTGAGCGATTGTGTGCGTGTATTTTATTTAGTAAATGGAATAATCTATCCAGATAATAAGTATTGTATCTTCATATGAGAAATATTAAGTTTACAAATGCTTATGATTCTCTAGAACAAAATACGATTAAATTCAAACAATTACATTATTATTATAATCGAATGTCTTGAAAAATAAATCTTACTAATTATAAATTCATGTTATTTAATGGGTACGATATGCTTATTATGATTTTAAAACAACAATTTTAAAATCGTATAGAACATCAAAAAGCACAAAATTTTGAATCTAATAAACTAAAGAAATTAGAAATAGATTGTCAATTTGATCTCAAGTCAAAGTCTCTAAAAAGATTAAAGCCTTTTGAACTTTAAAGATGAAAACTCAAAATTGGTTAAAGTTGTGTCTTAATTTAAGAAAATTTCAGTGTTTGGAGTTCTTTTCTCGGTGGCATCCTGTTTTTTCTTTTTTCTTTTTGGTTTTGTTTTGTTCCAAGGTTACTATCATAAGAAGTAAAATAGAAGAAGAAAAAGGAAAAGATGAAAGGGAAATAAGAATAAGAAAAAGAAAAAGAAAAAGAGGAAGCCTGCTGACCAAAGGAAAATATAAGTCTGTCAAAAAAAATAAAAGTAAAAATAAGAAAATGACAAAAGTCATACAACTATAGCAAAGAAAAAAGCATGGATAGTGATAAAAAGCTCAAAATTATCTCTCCTCTTTGGATTTCGATTCAAAGCAATCCTTCTTTTTTTCATATTAACTTTAAAGTACGTATGTTACACGTGTTTATTACATCAATCAATTAAAATTAATATAAAAGAACACGTTATGTAAAATTATATAATAGACACTAAAATAAATGCAAATAAAGAATCTTAAAAGCAAATATGCATTTATATTTTTGTGGGAAAAAATACCTGTAAATTACTAAAACATTAATCATAGGAGTAAAATATTGTACGTACATTTAATGTTAGATAAAAAAATATATAATAACAATATTCTGGAGAGTAAAATTTTATGTCAAATATGTGAAAGAAAATTTGTTGGTGATGTATAGTTCTAAATATTAGGAGTTTCTATATAGTTAAGATAATAAAAAAATAAAATTTAATAATTAATTTTTAAATAATAGAATATTAGTTAAATTTTAACTTTTTTCTAATATGAAAGTTGTTCTAAAGAATAAAAAATGCGAATAAAATTTTGTTAAGGAGCTTCATGCTTTTAATATAGTATCAATAGATGCAAAGTACGTGCGTTGCATCTTATTGTATGTCCGTTGGGTTATCTCATATTAATGAATTTTTTTTTTAAAAACGACATAAGTATTATTCAAAAGATGTGTTTACGTTATAATATAAGAATTAACAAAAAATTATATGTTTTAAATGATAATTGTGCCAATCATGTTTAGGAATTGGATCTATTCTAGTAGTTCTTCCTTTAGTTTGTTCAAATACTTGCTTCATTATACAAAAATATCATAGGAATAACATTTGATTGAAAGGTGGAAATATATTTTGTGCCTACCCGCTTAAAAAGTTTTAGAACTATATTAATTAAGACCCTTAAATCTAAAAACGATGTTCGAAACTAAAAATATGATTTTAAGGCATTTGGCCTCCGTGCCTTAGACTAATATGAATTTGTAATATATGATTTTTAAGCTTCTAAATCTGAAAGCGTGATTTGTATTTACAAACAAGGTATAGTACATAACTAGAATAGGAAAAAATATAATACATAAAATTTAATTAATTTTGACGTCCTAAATATTTAAGAAATAATTAAGGTCCTAAATAAAAAATAATTAAATGAATATTTTGTTCATTATGCAAGTTTTGATGATAAAAACAATAGAATAGTAAAGCTTCTTCTATAGAAGCATTACATATATAATTGAAGCAGGAAAAGATTTATGTAAGGTAAAATTAAAGACTCCTAAAACAAAAAGGAGTTCAAAGTGCTTATTTTTTACCTAATAACTTATAAAAAATTAATCTAAACCTAAAATGAGTACAAAGTGGTTGAAACTTTCCTAGTATAAAACGAAAGTGCTTGAAATTTAATTGAGTCAAAATTTTATTTAAAAATCCTGGTCGAAAACTTTCCTAAGATAAATTGTGTTTGAATTTTAATACTTCTAAATTTAAGTGGAGGTAGAAAGTGAAAAACCATCCTAAATCTAAAACTAAATGGAGTTTGAAAGGGACGACAATTTTATTAAAAGATCATCTTAAACACATAAGGAGTACAAAATTTCGAAAATTTTCCTAGTGGTAATTGAAAGTTCATAAAATTTAATACTACTAAATCTACATGGATTTGAAAAGGCATGACTTGTAGAATTAAAAGGAATAGAAAATTAAAGTCCTAACTAGTAGGAGAATAATTAAATGAGTATCCCTAAGTATTTGGTTATTAAATAAATATTTTTAATTGTTAGAGAAATAATTGAATGACTGTTTTGTCTAGTGTGAACTTTATTTTTAGAGAATAAAATAAACGAACGACATTTCGCTAAGGGTCTTCATTATTTTAATATAACTAGTCACTATGTACGTGCGTTGCACATATATTTTATGTCAAATATTACAACACACGTGCCGAAAGTAATAAACAAATTAATTCAAGTCAATACACAAGAAACACACTAGGAAAAATCTAAGAAACACGCAACATAATCCTAATCACCATTACATATAGTATCAGATATCCATATACAAAATTTAATTATGTATATTGTATCATGTATAAATCCAACAATGCATGAACATGCATCAGCAAATAGTACTTATCAGATAAAATCATTAAATCCGTAGAAGTGAAGGAAATAAATAAGAAGAGATAAAATTACCTTGTTAATTATGTAGTGACCCGATAGGTCATCTTATGTTTTAGAATCCAATTTTGTGTCCCGAAACCTTAAACACCTCATTTTAGCGCGCAGTCCGGACGTCTTTCCGGAAAGCTTTTATGTTAAAAACTGAGAAAAATATGAAATTGTTGCCTTAAAATCCATTTGAGTTGACTTCGGTCAATATTTTGAGCAAACGGACCTGGATTCGTGATTTGACGATCTCAGTGGGTCCGTATCGTGATTTGGAACTTGGGCGTATGCCTAAAATCGAATTCGAAAGTCCCTACCCCAAGATATCGCATTTTGTAGAAATTTAAAAGTCAAAAGCTTAATGAGTTTGAAATGTTTGACCAATGTTTGGCTTTTTAGATATCGGGTCTGTATTTTAATTTCGAAACTCGGTATAGGTCCAATACTATATTTATGGCTTGTCTGTCAAATTTGGTGAGAAATGGAGTTGATTTGGTGTTCAATTCGTAATTCTAGGTGTTATTTTAGCGATTTGATCGCGCGAGCAAGTTCGTATGAGGTTTTTAGACTTGTGTGCATAGTTGGTTTAGAGCCCCGAGGACTCAGGTGAGTTTCGAATTGACTGCGGAGTGAAATTGGACTTAGAAAATGTTGTTGGTGTTTTCAGTTCTGGTGCAGCCTTTGATCTCGCATTTGCAAGATCAGTCATTGTATCTGCGACCTCTGATGGGTTCGCATTTGCGAGCTGCTCATCGCATTTGCGAAGAGTAGCTGGGCCATATGATGTTCGCATTTGCGAGGTTTACTTCACATTTGCTAAGTGGGACAGGAGGGGTCGGTGATCGCAAATGCGATCAAATGGTCGCATTTGTGGAAGGTCAGTGTTCGCATTTGCGGATATTTCATCGCAAATGCGATGATTGCAGGGATGTGAGGGTCTTCGCAATTTGCGAACCCCTGGTCACAAATGCTACAACTGCAGCTGATCAAACTTAACTTAGACGGGATTTTTGCTCATTCTTCAAATTTTCAAAACAAGAAACCTTAGAAGCGATTTTTGAAAGAACTTTTCTTCCCCAAATCATTGATAAGTGGTTCTAAATTGATTTCTTTCAATCTTTCACTACATTTCCTAAGATTTGAACCTAAAATCTTGTTTTCTCATGGTGGAAATTGGGGCTTTTGGATAGAATTAGGGATTTTCGTTAATTGGGGATTTAGACCTCACAGGCCGGATTCTAAAATAAACTACATAATCGGGATCGAGGGTAAATGGATGATTGGGTTTTGGTCCGAACTTTGGGATTGGACCAAGCGGGCCTGGGGGTTGACTTTTGTTGACTTTTTCAATAATGACCTAAATTGAATTTTTTGTAATCGTGGATAGTTCCTAAGGCTTAATTTGAATCGTTTGGTTGGTAAATTGCTAGATTCTATTGGTTCGGAGGCTTGTTTGAGAGGCAAAGTTGTGATTGACCTTTGAGTGGACCTTTTGAAGCGAGGTAAGTGTCGTGGTTAACCTTGACTTGAGGGATTAGGACTTGTTTGTCTATTTGCTACAAGTTTAGATATTGGGTACAACGTATATGTGAGGTGACGAGTACTTATGCGTTGTTATGGGGTTAAAGCAACGTATATGTGAGGTGGGAATAAGGGTGTTCGTCGGTCGGTATGATACGATACTTAGACATTTTAATTCGGTATTTTCGGTATTCGATTTCGTAAAATGCTATACCAATACCGTACCTAATTAAATTCGGTATGGTTCAATTTTTCTCCTTTCGGTTTCGGTTTGTTCGGTTCGGTATCTTCGGTTTACTCGGTTGGAATACTAACTAGTGCATAGAGTCATAGACAATAATATTCTTAATTAAAGTACTCAAAAGTACACAGCTAAAAACGTTGTTGACAAAAGTTTTGTCCAAAACCAGCATATATCAACCGCGAGAGAGAGAGAACATAGAGAAATATCTTGTTACTTGCTTAAAGTTAATTGATGAACTTGGAGAATAAATAAAATTAAAATTTTAGATTTCTTATTCTTATGTTATAATTAATAAATTGTGTATTGTGTAATATAATTTATTTCGGTACGGTATCGATATTTTATTTTAAAATATCAAATACCATACCTCATACCATTTTTATTTAAAACTTAAATCAAATACCATACTGAATACCAAAATTTTCGATTTTGGTACGGTAATTCAGTATTTACCAAATTATACACAGCCCTAGGTGAGACTTATTCCTTGTAGTTTATTACTTACTTTGATCTGTTATCCATACTTAGACTAGTGACTTGATAAATTGATAGTTCTTATTGTGTTTACGGGCTTTTGGTGATAATTGAGTATTGAATCCAAAGTTGAGATTGCTATTGTGGAACCATTGTTGAGGTAAAGCTTGTTATTGTTGATTCTACCTCTTTGCTTTATATTTGTTCATTGTTATGTGGTAAGGGAGAGTGTTAAAGCACGAAGGATGATGTCGTGCCATATTGTAAGTGTTAATGCACGAAGGGTGATCTCGGGCCATGTTATGAGAGTTAATGCACGAAGGGTGATGTCGTTCCATATCTGTTGATTCACATTGTGAGGTTGAGAGTAAAAACACGAAAGGTGATGCCGTGAAATATCTTTGTTTCACTGTGAGATTGAGAGTAAAAGCACGAAGGGTGATGCCTTGTAGTTTTCTTTATTACGTTACTTGTTTTCACTGGTTAAAGGCATATTGACTGTTCTGGTTCTGATTTCCGTTGTATCTCTTATATCTTGTTTCCCCCTTTAGCATGTTTCCCCTCCCAGTAGTACATGTTTTAGCTGTTATTATTGTTTTCTTGTACATATACTGTTATCTGCACAAGTTTATTATGTGGGTGTTTTGTCTTAGCCTCGTCACTACTTCGTAGAGGTAAGGCTTGACACTTACGAGTACATGGGGTCGGTTGTACTCATATTACACTCTGCACTTCTTATGCAGATTTTGGTACCAGCCTTAGCTAATGATGAGGTTAGCAGTTGGACTTGCTTGTTAGGAGACCCAAGGTAGATCTGGTGGCGTCCGCAGACCCTGGAGTCTTTTCCTAGTTTCATTATTTTGATGTTTACTTTCTTTCAGAACTGTGTATTTCCTTTCAAACTTTTTTTGTAGTAAATCATAATAGCTCATGAGTTGTGACTCCAGATCCTAAATGTATCAGATATTTTGGGTTTTATGTTATTTCGCAAATCAGTTTAGCTTCTGTTGAGCTTAATTGGTCTTGTTATTGAAATTGATTAAAGTTGGCATTAAGAATCCTCCAACGTTGTCTTGCATAACAAGTGAAATGTTAGGTGCCATCACGGTCCTGAAGGTGAAAATTCTAGGTCGTGACAAATTAAGAGTCAAGCTTTTGAATTTTCTTCCGGGAAATACTGATGTTTTATACGTCAACACCACACAAGAGGGTGGGGTGGATTCGTGTGGTGTCCAATTTTCGAGTGCTGTTGTTATAGAAGGACCTGGTTCTTCTATGTGTTCCAACTCGTATTATTGCGGAATAATAAATGCTGAAAAGTAAAGAACACCGAGATTTTTACATGGAAAACACCTGGCTCAAAAGGTGAAAAACCACGACCTACTACTCAGTAGGATTTTCTCCAAACACTTCACTACAACAATGAGCCAAACATCATTTACAAAATAAACTCTATTGTAAATCTAAGGATTAACTCTAACCCTTTGTGAAAAACTAGCCTCTAGCTATTTGCGACAAGCTTCAAGTTAACTATAACTTGAACACTCAGTACCTATTATAATTGCTTCTAAATAAAGCTGAAAGGTACAACTTGTAATCACCAACTACAAATAAACTAGACTAAAAGACAACAGATGGAACTGGTTCTTCTAGCTGGTTCAAGTAGCTCCAGATTCGCACTCTCCAATTTGGCTCGAACTGGTTGCAAAATTTCTTCACGAATTTTGCTCTCAATTCTTGATAAATTTCTGTTTTTGTGCGTCTATATACAATAAGAACAATCTGCAATTTATAGGAGTTAGTAGATAAGGAATTAACTAGAATCCTAATGCAACTCTTCCTTGGTAGAAGAGTTCTAGTCAAACTCAACTCCTAAATCCTTCCTTATCTTAGATTCTGTTCTTATTGAATAAGGATTCTTTCTCCCATTTCATTTTTGCAATCTTTTCGATCAAAAGATATCTTAATTTTATTAGAATACATTTATCTCATGCATGTGCATCTCATGTGCCTTTAACTCTGCTGGTATATGTCACCTGTGATGGACCTGGTTCATCTCGGAGTTCCTTTGTCAATTCTTCAAAACTATTTCCTTTCTTGGGCCAACAAATTTCCCCTTTTTGATACTGGCAAACTTTGTGCTTCAGGCCTGTTTCAACTTAGTCCAACATTGACACATATAAGAGTATTAAGCATTTATCACAAAGAACCAGGTTCATTAGGTTATAAATATCACATGTTCAGAGCACAACCTATCTTCCCCCTTTTGGCATCATCGAAAAGTTACAAAAAAAAATTGTGTGAATTCCAGATTTTTAACACTTACTCGTGGCCATTTGGGAAACTGCATATGCAATCATGGATTAATCATCAATAATCAACTAAGAATTCAAACTATCAAAGAAATATAGACAATAAATAAGAACAAAAGAAGCAAACTTCATTGCTAGAGAGAATATGATTCTGCCACAATCCACAAAATGAAATAAAAACAGTTAAAACATGAGCAACAAACAAACAAAAAAATCGCGAATCTGGGTCACTGAAAATTCTAGGCAGGGCTAAGAAATTAAGGCTTGGAAAAACTGCAGACTTAGTTCATTTAGCCAAGATGGATGGTTCAGCAGACTTAGAAACAGATGAAGACTTCTTTGAGGAAGTCTTGGCTTTCTTGGGCTTAGGGGTCTGAACCTCTACCTCTGCCACTTTTTCACTTTGATGGACCAGGTCCATCTCATCCACTTCAACAGCCTCAATAGGCTCAACAACCTTTTCTTTCCCTTTTTCCACTCTTTTCTTCTTACTCTCCTCTAAAGCTCTCTTCAACTCGTCCTCACTTTGCTTTACTTGCTCCTTGTAGTTCTTCCTCTTGGAAGAGAAATATTAGAAGTCTCAGAAGGAGCAACTTTCTTTTCTTACTTTCTCTTGATGTTCCAAACCGTTTGAGCTTTAGGAGTTCTTTTCTTCTTTGGATTGTAATTATCGCCTAACATTTTCAGCAGATCCGCCAGGGTTTCCTCAGTAGATGAACCAGGTTCATCTGTGTGCTTTCCTAAATTTACTAACCCTTCAGCGGTTTCTCCTGATTCACTTCCCCCTGCGTTCTTGCTACTTTCTTCCTCCTTTTCTGGCTCAGCTCCACAAATACCAATTCTAACAGATTCAGAGGTGGGTGAAGAATCAGCCACTTCTTTCCCTTTTCCCTTTCTCATTACTCCGTACTCCCTCACTCTCATTTTTTAAAATTTTTTTACCACCTATTCTTTTTGTTTCCGGCAACTCCACATCTATTACAGACCCAACCAGTATGAACCTATTTTCTAAGTTTTTCAGCAACATCAGAGATGACCTCAAAAGAAGGACTTGGGAAGNGATGAACCAGGTTCATCATTTCAGAATCGTCTTGATCAAGCCTCAATTTGCAGAGATAGGAAAAATTTCATTAGTGACCAGTAAGTCATATCAAAACATGGCATAAGAGTATATTTTTTACAGTATAAGACTGAGCAATTGTTAATCTGATTATTTATACAAATTCCTGATTTTCTAGCCAATTTTTTTTTTCATTTCTCCTTCTTCTTTTTCCTTTTTTTTTCATGTATATTCTGAACTGGTTCAATCAGGTGATCTTAATCATCCCTAATAGTAACCTGTTCCTTTCAAAATGCTCTCTACTCAGTACTTTTGTAAAGATATCAACAATCTGTTTATCAGTAGCATAAAACTCAATAGTGATCAATCTCTTCTCATAATTATCCCTTAAAAATGATGTTTAACATCTATGTGCTTAGTTCTTTTGTGATGAACCGAGTTCTTGGTCATACTAATTGCATTAGTGTTTTCACAAAATATAGTGATACAACCTACATCAATCCCACAATCCATTAATTGTTATTTGATCCACAACATTTAGCACAATATGAGGCAGTAGCAATACACTCAGTTTCAGCAGTAGATAAGCCCTCAGAATTTTACCTTTTTGGTGGCCCAAGACATAAGACATGAGCCAAGAAATTGTGTCATACCTAAGATGCTCTTTCTATCCACAAGAAAAGCTACATAATCAGCATCATAATATCCCACTAACTTGAAATTACTACCTTATGGATACCATAGACAAAGGTCAGTGGTGCCTTTTAGGTATCTCAAAATTTTCTTAACTGTAGTCAAGTGAGCCTTTTTTGGATTTTCCTGGAATCCAACACAAAGGCCTACATTAAAAACAATGTCAGGTCTGCTAGCAATGAGATATAACAAAGAGCTAATGATTCCCCTATACATCTTCTGATCAACAGATGAACCGGGTTCATCCATATCCAATTTTGTGGATGTTGCAATAGGAGTGTCAATTTATTTGGATGTTCCTTCCTGGATTTGTTAATGAGGAATAGGTTCATGGACAGGTTCCCTCGAGTTTGAGGATCGGTTCCTCTCTAGTCAGTTACCCCTATCACGTTGCCCTAGGTGGAAGGACCTGTTCCATCACCTGTTCCATCCTGTGATGCTGCTTCAGGCTGGACTGTGAC